>JAHPZR010048284.1:0-17798 GCA_019787425.1 Platygyra sinensis
AATCACGAGTACCTATTAATCACGAATTGTACGAGAAGGTCGTGCGATTTCCTATACTTATTATTATTATTATTATTATTATTATTATTATGTATGAACAACAGTCATTAATAATGTGGCATTTTCACACTCCAGTATTAGATAATGCAATTTAGCTACATGTAACCTATCTAAGGACCACACCAGGAACACAGGAAAAACAGGGTAAAAAAAGATATCCTATTTAATGACCGAGAACCTCAAAAACCATACTCTATTCTGCAGCTCGTACCTATATAGCCCATATATGGGAGTCCCCCTGGGAATATACATACATACTGTAAAATGTACATGTTCAGGAAAGCAAATTGACACAGTTCTTTGCCTCAACTTTAGTGCTTTTGGCCTTACAGACCCCCACCCCCCAAGAAATTTCAATCCCTTCTGTGGGGAGAGTATGGATATTTTCTGGAACTACACAATACAACATTTTACAGATGGTCTCCTTAAACAATGGACAGGATGAGTGCTTACACTTACCAACAGCAGTGATACTGACAGTAGCATTGTCTCCTGTGCCATCTGTGTTGATAGGAACACAAGTGTACACTCCATCTGCCATTACAGTGGTGTTAAACACACCTGAACTGCTGTTACCAATAAGATTGTCATTTAAGAAGAAGTGATAAATGTGAGCATCAGGGTTGGCATCTGTTGTGCATTTTATTGACACAGCGGCATCACGCAGCACTGTAGTGTTCTGAGGAAGCGTAGTAATCATGGTTGAAGTTGGGGTATCTGTTGTACATGTATACAAAATAAACAGACTTGTCTTTGACTAGTGATTTACGTTGGGAAAAGATACACACCCTCTTCAGTTAAGGTATCAGTATACCCCAAAATTGACCATTTTTCAAACCTTTTAAATGTTCAACGGATTGTCAGGATAAGTACATTTAGAAAATTTTGTGACAGATTGCCGCATAGTATTGATTGTCAAATGTTTGCGTTTGGTAGTTCAAGAGTCATGCTGAGTGTTCTCTCTTTGTAGATCATTGACTTAAGCTGCTGCTCGATGCTGTCAAACCAATGCAAAAAGTTTGTGCCATTTGCAAGCGTGAAGAAAGCACTACAGAGGAAAAAACCAGGGCAGAAAGGTTTCAAAAACATTTGATCAGAATTGGACTGATGCATTAGTTGGCTAGTGACAAAGGTTCCTGCTTCCAGCAGGAAAGTTGCTTGCACTGTAGAAGGACCTGACTTTTGCCACTCTCTTAGCATTCCTTCCTTGGCACTTGCACTGCTCAAAGTGGTAACAGTAACATCTCAAATAAATTGGTAACTTATTGGCTTCCTTTACATATTATGTTGAGGGCAATCTTTCATTGCCTACAGCATCTCTTAACTAAGGCCTTTTAAAAATTAAAAGAAAAAAAACAGAAGTGAAAATACTTTTGAAGACCCAACTGCTAGGAGACACACCCTCGACAATAGTAAATTTAAAATGGACAAGTTATGTGAAATTTACTTACAGTGAACATCAACAGTACAATTGACAGTATTATTGTTGCCAATTCCATTCCATGCCATACACTTGAATATTCCTGACAGACTTCTGTTGATAGCTGACATAACATTAACACTGTCTTTCACCAGAACCTCTCCAGACCTTATCCAGGCTACTTCGGGTGGAGGATTACCAGTTGCATTACAGTATAGTGTCACATTATCGCCTCCGGAAACATGATTAGGACAATTTTGTATTGCAGACTTTGGTGGGACTGTAAAAATAGTACATTGGTGTCACCAATATTGGTTTTTTAATTTCTAGCTTTTTGATTGGCTTACAATTCAAAGCAGAATAAAGCAGGACTTTCACCTTAGCCTGGTGAAAAATAAAAAAAATTAAAACAAAGTATCACAACTATGCTAATACACAGATTTTGATTGAGAACAAAAATGACTCAATACAGCACCAACAACAGAAAACAGTTTGTGGCAGCGTTCTAAACAACCCAACCCCAAAGTGGTTACAGATTTTCTCCATGAGAAATATGGCAACACATGTGTAAAGTGACCAGCTTGTAAATTCTAACAGGGCCATCCCTACAAGAAAATTCTCTTATAAGAGCTGAAGCCACAAAATTCAAGTATGTGAAACTTGCAGTATAAAACCTTTTAATCAACTGCGAATAAAACACACATGTAATTATGTCATTGAACTGGCATCTTGGGATCCATTCTTGGTAAACATGTGCATGAAGGTTATTTATTTCACTGTGCTTTTGTTATCTGCTAATTTGCGTACTGTATAGCAAAAGCAATTTCACCACAATTAATTTGTTAGAGGTCCATCCTTGAGTGCCCCATATTGCAAACTTTGGACCACCAAGAGAACCAATCAGAATTCTCTTTTTCATCACGGACCAATTCAGCCACATAATGACTTGTACAGGTATAACCTGTTTCACAACACAAAAGAGGTATAAAGATGACAAAATGGAAGGATCAACTTTTCATAGAATTTAATGCATGCTTACTGTTCCTTTCAAAAAAAACTTACAAAAGACAGTAACTGTAGCAGTAGCTTCTGCTGATCCAACTTCATTTGTCACTGTACATTTGTACACTGATCCATCATCTTCTCTCATCAGCTTTGTCAGATTAAGAGTCTCTGATGTAGACAGTTTGCTGTTGTTTCCTTGTTTGGTCCATGTAATGTTGGGCTGTGGATTACCAGTGGCATTACAGAACAGGATGGCTCCATTGCCTTCAATAACTTGATAATTTGATGGAGCTGAGTCAATTGCAGGGGAACTGCAAAACAAGGACAGAAACACAGTTAGAATTATTACATGGAATATTACATGTAGCAGTGTTGGATGCACTTCTGCTCTCACTGGATTCAAACAAGAACCAAGTGGTGAAAATCTTTGATGTGCAGCTACATGTAATTGAATACTAATATACAGATTTAGGTCAGCCTTCAAGCATAGCTCCAAGATCTGGTTGTTCAGAGCTCCATTAAGCTAACGCAGGATAAGGTAGAATTTTGATTTGAGTCTTAAATTGTAACTTTGTGGTAAAGTTTTCTGTATATTGATTGGCCTTCTGTTTTGATTTTTACACAAGACAAAAGCAGTAAAAATGGTTAACTCTTAATCCTGGGTTAGCGTTAACCCACCCCTGTTTTTAATACAGTCTAAGTTAACCGGGCATGAGCCCTTGATTCAATTGAAAACCAACATGTGCAGGGTTCTTGTTAAGAGGCGGTAACCGGTAATTTTTACCGGCTGTTCAAGTAAATGTTACCGGCTGTTTCACTGAAATATTTACCGAAATTATCCAACGAATGTTCGTCTGTTCAAAGGTTAAATCCCATTTCGTTTATGGGAAAAAATTGCTTTCCCTTCGAACCAATGCTGTGAAGCTATTTAGCAGATGTTACCGCTTTGAAAATACATCATTTGTTGAAGCAATCCAACTTGTTTTTCCACCCCTCGAAACGACGTTCGCCATGTTTCCTTTCCATTCCTCTCGCGGCCAGGGGAAACCCCCCCTAATCCATTGAGAAACGTTTACAAAATGGCGTCCACACGTGGAAAACGACAGAAAGGTCTGTTAGAATTTGGTTTTCAACCAAAGCGTCAGAAAAGCGGTGGTGGGTAAAAATCAATAAAATAGTACAGTATAACCTACCTTATTTTGCTGAGTATTAAATTAATTTAACAGCCGCTGACACGCGAAAGTGATCGATACGAACGTCAAGTTAACACTTGAAAACGCTTGCCCGTGCATTGTCTTCTGAATCCTGAGTTTTGAGCACTTGTATTTTCCCTGTTGCAGTCAAAGCGTAGTAGTATTTCAAAGTAGTTTTTAGTATTAAGTTTGTTGAAGAAAAGTAATATAATCTTGAAAGAAAAAATGAATAAACGTTGCATAATACTAAAGTGCCACAGTCAATAAATAAAAATGATCACTTTGACTATAACAACAATTTGTTGGTTCATGAAAAAGGGTGCCACGAGGCATGTTAAAAGACACTTTCAATCACAGAAAACCCAGTAGCTCCCGGGGGCTTCGCCCCCTGGACCCCCACCGGGGCACTGCCCCTGGACTCCGGTGGGGGCCTACGCGGCCCCCACACCCCTGGTGTGAAGAGCAGGTAACAGAGTTACCTGCTATTTCTGGTTTTTTACCTTCTATGAAAAAATTTAGCAAGAACCCTGATGTGGTCTACAGTAAATTCCACCAACCATGTGACCTTGATGAGCTCTAAACTTGAGCCCGCAATATGGTCACACGACGTTGTCTTGACAGGTGTCAATTGGTCATAACATGGATGTCCAATATCAAAGAAGTGCACAGTAAACCCAGGCTGCATGTCAGTCAACCTATTATTTGAAGAATGTCAACCATCTTGCACAACTCTGTTGCCACTGCCCTCATGCATGCTCACCCACAGTAATAGATTGTTTTCACATGACGTTATCTCTTTCTAAAATCTAAACCTAAAGATCCACCAAGTTTTTATCCTCATCAGGCACAAGAGGTCGCATATTTATATCTGTTTACAGTTTCACAGCTGAATAGTGTGCTTCTTTTGGAAACCAGAGCACTGTGAATTTCCGGATTATGAAGGTGCGTGACACAAGACCACAATTATTGAGTTTGTTGCTGTATACACTCGTCTCATGATTTCGAGCCCTTTTAGAAGTTAGAGCATTAGGAAAAGTGCTTATGTAAATGCGTGTTTTTCAGTACTGATAATCAGTTGCTTAGGTAGCCAAAGTAAGTTCCGAATGTTTACACTATTTTCCGGTTGCCATATTGGTGCACCATGGAGGTACACCAACTTGGCATTTTGATACCGGGCTCTGTAAATTTCTGCAAAACATTTTGACAAATATCTACATGTTCGTTTGGGGAAATGCACAGGTCTAAAACTTGGAGAAGTGTGTTATTTATCTTCTATAAAATTACAATTTCTTAGCTTTTTCCACTGGATGGTTTCATTTATTTCATTATTGCATGACAGTGAAAATTATCTATACCACTAGTTATGACAACCATGAGAAAATCAACCCACGGGATCCTTTTTAACTTGGAAAACATTGATTATTTTCCAAGTTGTAGTGGTTGGTCTGTCACTTTATCACTTCCCGTTAGACATTTGGAAACCAGGGGGAGCTTCCATATGAAAAACCCACGAGGAGTGCTCTTCAGAAAATTTGAATTTAACTCCTACGGGAGACTTATGTGGACGTTACCTGAGCTTCATTATACCCCTAAAAGATACCACTTAAAACGGAATAGGTTCGATTACTAGCTATTGTTCAAGGGAGGAACCTGTGGGCACTTGTAGACCCAACTCGCCTAATCGAGAGATCAGCAGAAATCAAGCCTGAAAAACTGAGAAATTAATAAATAAGAACATTTCTTTTAATTATTATTTCTTCTAGTGCACCCTAAACGATACTTTTACAGCTAAAAATGGTGATGTTTCATCGTCAACACCATAAGTGAGACCAGAATCATTGATTTGTACCCGAGATGACGAAAATTTATCAACCTTTGCATAATAGGAGTTCCCCCCCTGGGTTTTGAACATCAGGCGTTTAAGGCCGTTTCATGGTTGCACGGTGTCAAGTTAGTTATTCTTTGAATTCTGACCTAAGTACTCAATATCTTATTGCAGAAATACTCTACATTGAATAAATTCTCGCATGAAAGCTTTATAAACAGAAGCTACCTGTAATTATAGAAGTCTCTTTTAGAAAATAGCTCATTCACTGAAAGTGCCCGCTCATACAGGTTTAACCATACTGGATTGCCAAAAAAGAAAAAGAAGACACTGATCATGTAAAATATTTTTAAATGTCAACAGTTGAGAGAATTGAGGAGAATTCAAACGATGTGTCCTGCTGTTTATTTTATATATGACTAGTAGTTTCCATAGGAAAGTGAAGGGCTGCGAGTGAAGTTTATGTGGAAGATGTTTTTATGTCATTTAGGAAGTATTGTAGAGGGATAGTCAACATAAGCTACTAAATTAGAGTATTTTCCCAAAAGCTAATGAGCTTAACCCTTTAATGCCCAATAGTGCCTTATAGATTTTACTCTGTCTAACGCCAGACGATTTTACTCGTCAAAGGGAGACCCCTTGGGCACTAAAGGGTTAAAAAACTATCTCCTTTAACCCTTTAATGCCCAATAGTGCCTTATAGATTTTACTCTGTCTAACGCCAGACGATTTTACTCGTCAAAGGGAGACCCCTTGGGCACTAAAGGGTTAACTCTTCTGTTAAAAAAAAAACATACTGAAGTCGACACAATAAACTGTTCACTCATGTAAAAACCTTTCATCGAGTACATGTATTCACGGTTGACCGGGACCGCATCAGGTCACCATTAATTTTTGACAATAAGATATTTTGTATCTGTTTTCAATTGATGTTCACTGAAATGCTCCTCCGTTTAACTGACAAAACTAATTGTTAGGTGTTTAAAATAATGCTCCTTGAAAATCATTTTACGTTATTTAAAACTCACCATTCTACTTTTTATAATGTTTGTGACATTCTGAAAGCTCGTCTGCAGTCAAGCTGTTACTCCACGCTGATTGGGTAATGGTAAAGAATGCATCCAATCAGGGTGGAGCAGACAGCGTGACTGTTGCTCCCTCGGCTGCGGATGCTGGTCGCTTTGAAAGCTGCATTTCGCGAAAATTATTTGGCGGTTAGCACTTGGATTTTAAATGGATCTTCAATTGAATGCCACAAGAAGAAGCATCAACCTTTCACTTTATCTTGTGTTCGATTTGGAAGCCGGGTGACTCAAATTTCTGGGTGAAAATCTGCTTGGCCCTGGAGGAGTCCACTTTACAAGTTGATTGGCTCATAGCCACTTAGCTTCTATTCTATATGAGTATGGGGCCCTGCTTGGTGGCCCTTTGGCCTGCTGGAGCTCCACTAGGAACTATGATGTACATACAAATAATTATTATATACAGTGAAATTAAAAAAATTACGATAACTGCAGAAATTCTCGCACGCTCATTGGCTAATTTTTATTGTCAATAAGCAGACAGACACATGAAATTATAATTTATGCGATGCATCAACAAACGAGAGCGGACAATTTGACAGTTTGTTATCGTAAAAAAACAAATTGATGTCAGTTTTTAATGCATCTGTCCTGTTATTGACAATGAATTTCGTCATAACATTTTCAAAGTAGTCTGCAGATCTACTCGGCTATCGCCTCGTGGATCCGCAGCCATTTTGAAAATGTTATGACGAAATTCATGATCAATAACAGAACAGAGCATGAAAAACTGACGTCAATTTGTTAAATTGAATACCAAAGCAATGCATCACAACAGGTTTTAGTTGAGAGTTGAAAGTAATTTAATTTGGTTTAAAATGATGTACTACATAGTGATTATACATTTTACAAAGACTAACTTTTACCACTTTCTCATCCAGTGAGACATGCTAAAATAACATGAAATCCCTGTTTCAAAGCGTTTCTAAAGGGTTTCAGAAACGTTTCCAAAGGGTTTCAAACCCTCAGAAACTGGGTTTCCAAAGGGTTTCAAAGTGACCTCAAAACCCTAAAAAATGCTTTTGTGGAAAAGACGTGTTTTCGTATGGAGGGTCAAAGGTTATTGCACTCAGCAAGTGAATTATCAGGATTTACCTGCACAAGTTCACTAGCAATGAATGAGAAATTTCTATGCCACACAACGCTGCCGAGTGCGGTATTGAAAATTTTGAGTTCATTGCTAGTGAACTTGTGCAGGTAAATTCCGATAATTCACAAGCAATGAGTGCGTTATCATTTTTATTATTTAAATTGAATATACTGCAAAAAAAAATCGTCAAAATTTAAGTCAGCCAAAACCGTGGTGTAATGACAGTGGTGTGTTAAAATGACACCATGGCTTTTACACCACAATAATGACATCAAGGAGGTCATTTTGTCACAGCCCAGTATAATGTGGTACAAATCAGCCAATCAGAAAATCGGAGTTCCTACAGTGTAAGAAAGTTAAATAATAATATGGTATCTATTGCGCCTTTCACAGTGAAGTTGAAATGGTTTTGATATTTCCTTAGTGCCGATATCATAAATAGAACATTACATGGCCACCTATAAATTTCTCTTGTTGATGAATTTTTGAGGAATATACATATGGGTTATTGACCAAGTGTGAGGTCAAGATGGCTGGATATTGCTTAATGGCCAAGTTCTTTTTTTTGCGTGTTTAATATTGGACCAAGACGAAGTCGAGGTCCATAAACTCACAAAAAAAGAACGAGGCCAATATCCAGCCACCTTGACCGAACAAACTTGGTCAATAAAGGATTTATTATATGGCTTTTGGTGAAATTTTGCTTTCGGGATGCAGCGGCTAGTCCCGAGTGGGCAAGATGGCTCCATCTTTCCCGCTCGGGTAGCCAATCACAGCGCACGATTTGGTTCATCTTGCCCGCTCACGTAGCTAGCCATATAATAAAATGTAATTATTCAACTTGATGGTTGCACTCACTGCTAAAACACTTTTAGCACACAAAGAAAGTTTTTAGTGTCTCCTCACAGCCACATGATATCCTCTGTCTCTATATACTTATTGGTAAAATTAATAGCTTTTAAAACCCCTTCTACTCACAGTGAACAGTAACATTGACGGTAGCCATAGCAGGTGTTTCCACTCCATTACTGGCTGTACACTGATACTGGATCATGTTATCAGGTGTCCCAGGTCTGCTTACATTCACAATAGTGAGGGATGAATTGTGAGAAACAACTTTTGAGCTGCCAATCTGAGTCCAGAGAATAGATGGAGCAGGAACACCACTGATATTGCAAACCAAGGTGATGTTTCCACCCTCAATGACTGTAACAGTTTGAGGAATAACCTCAGCAAATGGGGCCACTGGAAATAAGTACATCACGAAATATGCATTCGATAATAATTAATGGTAAGAAAGAAATGTACCTGTAAATATACAGATACAGATTCTTTCCTTCTAACAATGAATACAAGTACACTGTATAAGCATTCTAGCTGGTACCCAAAAAATAAAAAATGCAGACTCCTGTAGTAATTTGAGCATGTGGGATGATAGTTACAGTAGTCTTCTGCATCATTCTCCAACCTTTGCTTACAGGCATAAAATGATCCCCAGCAAAGAAGCTGGTTAAACCTACAAACCTTTAAAGTGTATATGACACAAAAAAATAATTTCTTCTTATTTGAAAGGCATTTCAAAATACAGAAGAATGGTGCTTCCTTTTTGAAATATCTTTTTTCATTTTAGAGATATTGACGTTTTTCTATTATGCAAATTAGATTAGTGATAATGTCATACTACTGCAACTGAAATGTGCAAAAAAAATGAATAAACAATATCTCTGGAAATATTAAAGCAGTGTTCTTGAAACTTGGCATCTTAATGTCCATCAGAAAAGAAACAAATTATACCCTTAGTATTGCCATAGTAACTTTTTCGACTCCAGTCTGTTTCTGTCCAAGAAACAAATATCCCTATTTGCAACCTCTATAGTGAGACAAAAGGATCCCACTTGGAACAGACATAGTTCCCATTTGCGACTCCCATCAATAGGTTGTGCAGGGAAGATGTTTCTTTGTTAAGACAAAAACTGGGAATTTCAGTTTTTATTAAAACAGTGCCAGTGGTAAAACAGTTGTCATGGCAACAGCATTAAAGGTGTCATTTTGTTTCTTTTTTGATGTACACTTATGGTGCCAAGTTTCAAGAACATTGCTTTAATATTTCCAGAGATATCATTTACTCAGTTCTTACCACTTTTCAGTTGAAGTAGTATGACATCATTACTGATCTAATTTTCATAATAGAAAAACGTCAATATCTCTAAAACGAAAAAAGATATTTCAAAACGAAAAACGCCAATCTTCTTTATTTTAAAAGGCCTTTCAAATAAGCAGAAATTATTGTTTGTGTCACATACACTTTAACCATTCTTGATTCCAACATTAGGGTTGTAAAAATTACACTGTAGCCAGGTTCCCAGCAAAATAATTATCATCTCTGGGGAGTACTTTCCTGGGCATTGTTCTGATTTTTTTAGATATCTCCAACAATGCATTCTACTATTTAAAAAAGCTTTGTTGCAACCCTGAATATACATCATACTCTGGAATGCACATATTTAGGAAAGCAGAATAAATCAGTTGTTTGCCTCAAATTTAGTACTTACTGACATTATGAATACAACATTTTACAGATGGTGTCCTTAAACAATGGACAGGATGTGTGCTTACACTTACCAACAGCAGTGATACTGACAGTAGCATTGTCTCCTGTGCCATCTGTGTTGATAGGAACACAAGTGTACACTCCATCTGCCATTACAGTGGTGTTAAACACACCTGAACTGCTGTTACCAATAAGATTGTCATTTAAGAAGAAGTGATAAATGTGAGCATCAGGGTTGGCATCTGTTGTGCATTTTATTGACACAGCGGCATCACGCAGCACTGTAGTGTTTAGAGGAAGCATAGTAATCATGGTTGAAGCTGGGGAATCTGTCGTACACAAAATAAACACACTTGTATAGTGATTTATGTTGGCAAAAGATACAGACCCTCTTCAGTTAAGGAATCAGTATACCTCAAAACTGACCATTAATTTTTTTAAACATTTCAAATCTTATTGCAATACCTGTAACCCAAAGCTGTCAACGGATTGTCAGAAGAACTACATTAAAAAAATTCTGTGACAGATTGCTGTGTAGTATGATTGTCAAATGTTTGTGTTTGGTAGTTGACGAGTCGTCCCGAGTGTTCTGCTTTTAGATTGTTAAATGCTGTTGAAGAAATGCAAAAAAATTGTGCCATTTGCAAGCAGGAATGTTTCTTGCACTGTACAAGGAGGACATTTGCCATTCGTTAAGCATTCCTTCCTTGGCACTTGCACTGCTCAAAGTGGTAACAGTAACATCTCAAATCAATCGGTAACTCATTGGTTTCCTTTACATGTATGGTGTTTACGAGGAACTATCATTGCCTATGGCATCTCTTAGCCAAGGCCTTTCAAAAATAAGAAAAAACAGAAGTGAGAACACTTTTGAAGACCACTGAGCAAACCCACCTTACCCAAAGAGGATAACTATTGCCAGTGGATTTGTAATCCAACTGCTAAGAGACACACCCTCAACAATGGTAAATTCAAAATGGACAAGTTATGTGGAAATTACTTACAGTGAACATCAACAGTACAATTGGCAGTATAATTTTTGCCAATTCCATTCCATGCCATACACTTGAATATTCCTGACAGACTTCTGTTGATAGCTGATAAAACATTAACACTGTCTTTCACCAGAACCTCTCAGACTTTATCCAGGCTACTTCGGGTGGAGGATTACCAGTTGCATTACAGTATAGCGTCACATTATCACCTTCTGACACGTGACTAGGACAATCTTGTATTGCAGACTTTGGTGGGACTGTAAAAATATTGATTAAATTATCAACATTGGGTTTTAAATTTCTAGCTTTTTGATTGAAGCAGAAGCTAATACTACAGTTACTGTCTTTTGTAAGTTTTTTGAAAAGAACAGTAAGCATGCAAAAAATTCTATGAAAAGTTGATCCTTCCATTTTGTCATCTTTATACCTCTATTCTTGGTGTTCATGTCATGTCAGAAAAAAACTGAAATTGAAATTTTTATCAGTTAAAAGTCATTTTTAAACATATCTGCTGGCCTGTCTTCAGCTCGGTAGACCACTTTGTTTTGAAAATAGAACACACTTTTTTCGCAATGCTTGACATTGGCATTGTTTCTTGGTAACATGCAACATGCATGAAAATATCGATTCACCTTATTTTTTTCAATTTCTGAGTAACCAATATGTTGAGAGTGCCGATTGGAATGTTTTCAAGTTTAACAGAGAGAATAAACGTTTGGAGAGAGCCAAAGTAAACTCCAGATGGCTCCATTGGTTTCCGGCCGCCATGCTGGAGTCCCTCAGACGGGCTCCAAAATGGCTTCTCCATACTAAACACTATAATTTTCAGTGATACCTTTTGCCGAATAACTCGAGTTCGGAATATCACACATCCCCGAAACTTTGGCATGTTGTTTATATATTACTCTTCCATGATATTTCAATTTCTTGACTCAATTTATTGAATGGTAAGCAATTTTATTTTTCACTTGTGTGATAATTAAGCTTTCTTGTGTGACTTTAAAACCACCAATAGTGTTGTGAAACAGGTTATACCTGTACAAGTCATTATGTGGCTGAATTGGTCTGTGATGAAAAAGAGAATTCTGATTGGTTCCCTTGGTGGTCTGAATTTTGCAAGACGTCCCACTCAAGGATGGACCTCTCACAAATTAATTGTGGTGAAATTGCTGTTGCGATACATTCCACAAAATAAGCAGATAACAAAAGCACAGTCAAATAATTAACCTCCATGCACATTTTACCAAGGATGGATCCCAAGATGCCAGTTCAATAACATAATATCATGGGTGACAAATTATTCCTTAATTTTGGCGCGGAATTTCAGCGTTAATTCATAATTTCACATGTGAAATTACAAAATTGCCATGGCAACATCCCTTGTATGTTGATCAGTGCCAAGTTGGCGTCGAGATTTTAAGAAGACCATTGAGACAGTGACCATTGAAGAAGTTACGGAATAAAATGGAGCAGCAAAAAAACTTAAATACTGTACCTGAAAGAGCACAATTCACTGGGTAAGAATTTCTGAGAAGTGGTGAGACGAAATTAGACGTGAGAAAAACCTGGAGATGATTAATTCTTCTTGAGCATTTGGATAATGTAATCGAGCGGTTTTACGCCTCTGTTAATGGCTAAGAAATCCACTTGAACCAGACAACCAGTTGAGTTCTCCTTCAGCCGCTAATCCAGTTCACCACAGCGGTGAGTAGTGGCCACGTTTACATAATTTTTCGAGAACTGTAATGTGGTGATAAACAAAGAACATACCGGACAGGCTAACACTTCATGCACAACAAGCCGTGATGTGTAATTTGTCCACAACCATGCTCCTTACCAGCCCTGAAGGTTTTTCAACTTTGTGCATTTTCACTTGACTTTCATTTAGGCAAGTTTCCTTAGACCATAGAGTAAATTTTTAGCGATAATTTCACTTCAAAACAAACTTATATAGCCTCGTGCAAAATTTTAGTTTTCAACGGGCACCGTTGTCATTTCATTCATCAGTTCATGGCGAATTTGAGGCAATCCTTTAAGAAAGATTTGACAGTTGGCTTAATTTTGAAACATTATGAACAAGCAAAAAGAATTTGAAAGGTATTTTTTATGAAGATTCTCGGAAAATTACGAACTTCAGCATTGATTTATCCTTTAAACAAAAACTAAATTCTTCTTTACATGTATGTTCTCGGTTTTCGATAGAATAAACTAGTAAAAAACTTTATGCGGTTGTGAGCATAATTTGTCACCCACAATATTAAAAGGTAATCAAATGGTTTCCTCTTGAAATTAGGAAATAATTTCACTTGTGTTTTGTCAAAATTCTGATAATCTCCCTCGCCTAAAGGCGAGGGAAATAATATTATTATCAGAATTTTGACAAAACACGTGTGAAATTATTTCATAATTTCACTCGTCACCATTTGATTACACATACTAATCACATGTGTGTTTAATTCCTGGTTAATTTGTAAGGTTTTATACTCCAAATTTATACTTGGATTTTCTGGCTTCAGCTCTTATAAGAGAATTTTCTTGCACTGATAGCCCTGTTAGAATTTACAAGCTGGTCACTTTACACATGTGGGACCACTAAAGGAGAAAATCTGTAACTACTGTACTTCAGGGTTGGGTTGTTTACAAACCTGCCATGAATTATTTTCTGTTGTTGGTGCTGTGCTGAGTCATTTTTGTTCTCAATCAAAGTCTGTATTAGCATAGTTGGGATACTTCGTTCATTTTTTTATTTTTCACCAGGCTCAAGTAAAAGTCATGCTTTATTCTGCTTCTGCTTCAATCAAAAAGCTAGAAATTTAAAACCCAATGTTGATAATTTAATCAATATTTTTACAGTCCCACCAAAGTCTGCAATACAAGATTGTCCTAGTCACGTGTCAGAAGGTGATAATGTGACGCTATACTGTAATGCAACTGGTAATCCTCCACCCGAAGTAGCCTGGATAAAGTCTGAGAGGTTCTGGTGAAAGACAGTGTTAATGTTTTATCAGCTATCAACAGAAGTCTGTCAGGAATATTCAAGTGTATGGCATGGAATGGAATTGGCAAAAATTATACTGCCAATTGTACTGTTGATGTTCACTGTAAGTAATTTCCACATAACTTGTCCATTTTGAATTTACCATTGTTGAGGGTGTGTCTCTTAGCAGTTGGATTACAAATCCACTGGCAATAGTTATCCTCTTTGGGTAAGGTGGGTTTGCTCAGTGGTCTTCAAAAGTGTTCTCACTTCTGTTTTTTCTTATTTTTGAAAGGCCTTGGCTAAGAGATGCCATAGGCAATGATAGTTCCTCGTAAACACCATACATGTAAAGGAAACCAATGAGTTACCGATTGATTTGAGATGTTACTGTTACCACTTTGAGCAGTGCAAGTGCCAAGGAAGGAATGCTTAACGAATGGCAAATGTCCTCCTTGTACAGTGCAAGAAACATTCCTGCTTGCAAATGGCACAATTTTTTTGCATTTCTTCAACAGCATTTAACAATCTAAAAGCAGAACACTCGGGACGACTCGTCAACTACCAAACACAAACATTTGACAATCATACTACACAGCAATCTGTCACAGAATTTTTTTAATGTAGTTCTTCTGACAATCCGTTGACAGCTTTGGGTTACAGGTATTGCAATAAGATTTGAAATGTTTAAAAAAATTAATGGTCAGTTTTGAGGTATACTGATTCCTTAACTGAAGAGGGTCTGTATCTTTTGCCAACATAAATCACTATACAAGTGTGTTTATTTTGTGTACGACAGATTCCCCAGCTTCAACCATGATTACTATGCTTCCTCTAAACACTACAGTGCTGCGTGATGCCGCTGTGTCAATAAAATGCACAACAGATGCCAACCCTGATGCTCACATTTATCACTTCTTCTTAAATGACAATCTTATTGGTAACAGCAGTTCAGGTGTGTTTAACACCACTGTAATGGCAGATGGAGTGTACACTTGTGTTCCTATCAACACAGATGGCACAGGAGACAATGCTACTGTCAGTATCACTGCTGTTGGTAAGTGTAAGCACACATCCTGTCCATTGTTTAAGGACACCATCTGTAAAATGTTGTATTCATAATGTCAGTAAGTACTAAATTTGAGGCAAACAACTGATTTATTCTGCTTTCCTAAATATGTGCATTCCAGAGTATGATGTATATTCAGGGTTGCAACAAAGCTTTTTTAAATAGTAGAATGCATTGTTGGAGATATCTAAAAAAATCAGAACAATGCCCAGGAAAGTACTCCCCAGAGATGATAATTATTTTGCTGGGAACCTGGCTACAGTGTAATTTTTACAACCCTAATGTTGGAATCAAGAATGGTTAAAGTGTATGTGACACAAACAATAATTTCTGCTTATTTGAAAGGCCTTTTAAAATAAAGAAGATTGGCGTTTTTCGTTTTGAAATATCTTTTTTCGTTTTAGAGATATTGACGTTTTTCTATTATGAAAATTAGATCAGTAATGATGTCATACTACTTCAACTGAAAAGTGGTAAGAACTGAGTAAATGATATCTCTGGAAATATTAAAGCAATGTTCTTGAAACTTGGCACCATAAGTGTACATCAAAAAGAAACAAAATGACACCTTTAATGCTGTTGCCATGACAACTGTTTTACCACTGGCACTGTTTTAATAAAAACTGAAATTCCCAGTTTTTGTCTTAACAAAGAAACATCTTCCCTGCACAACCTATTGATGGGAGTCGCAAATGGGAACTATGTCTGTTCCAAGTGGGATCCTTTTGTCTCACTATAGAGGTTGCAAATAGGGATATTTGTTTCTTGGACAGAAACAGACTGGAGTCGAAAAGTTACTATGGCAATACTAAGGGTATAATTTGTTTCTTTTCTGATGGACATTAAGATGCCAAGTTTCAAGAACACTGCTTTAATATTTCCAGAGATATTGTTTATTCATTTTTTTTGCACATTTCAGTTGCAGTAGTATGACATTATCACTAATCTAATTTGCATAATAGAAAAACGTCAATATCTCTAAAATGAAAAAAGATATTTCAAAAAGGAAGCACCATTCTTCTGTATTTTGAAATGCCTTTCAAATAAGAAGAAATTATTTTTTTGTGTCATATACACTTTAAAGGTTTGTAGGTTTAACCAGCTTCTTTGCTGGGGATCATTTTATGCCTGTAAGCAAAGGTTGGAGAATGATGCAGAAGACTACTGTAACTATCATCCCACATGCTCAAATTACTACAGGAGTCTGCATTTTTTATTTTTTGGGTACCAGCTAGAATGCTTATACAGTGTACTTGTATTCATTGTTAGAAGGAAAGAATCTGTATCTGTATATTTACAGGTACATTTCTTTCTTACCATTAATTATTATCGAATGCATATTTCGTGATGTACTTATTTCCAGTGGCCCCATTTGCTGAGGTTATTCCTCAAACTGTTACAGTCATTGAGGGTGGAAACATCACCTTAGTTTGCAATATCAGTGGTGTTCCTGCTCCATCTATTCTCTGGACTCAGATTGGCAGCTCAAAAGTTGTTTCTCACAATTCATCCCTCACTATTGTGAATGTAAGCAGACCTGGGACACCTGATAACATGATCCAGTATCAGTGTACAGCCAGTAATGGAGTGGAAACACCTGCTATGGCTACCGTCAATGTTACTGTTCACTGTGAGTAGAAGGGGTTTTAAAAGCTATTAATTTTACCAATAAGTATATAGAGACAGAGGATATCATGTGGCTGTGAGGAGACACTAAAAACTTTCTTTGTGTGCCTAAAAGTGTTTTAGCAGTGAGTGCAACCATCAAGTTGAATAATTACATTTTATTATATGGCTAGCTACGTGAGCGGGCAAGATGAACCAAATCGTGCGCTGTGATTGGCTACCCGAGCGGGAAAGATGGAGCCATCTTGCCCACTCGGGACTAGCCGCTGCATCCCGAAAGCAAAATTTCACCAAAAGCCATATAATAAATCCTTTATTGACCAAGTTTGTTCGGTCAAGGTGGCTGGATATTGGCCTCGTTCTTTTTTTTGTGAGTTTATGGACCTCGACTTCGTCTTGGTCCAATATTAAACACGCAAAAAAAGAACTTGGCCATTAAGCAATATCCAGCCATCTTGACCTCACACTTGGTCAATAACCCATATGTATATTCCTCAAAAATTCATCAACAAGAGAAATTTATAGGTGGCCATGTAATGTTCTATTTATGATATCGGCACTAAGGAAATATCAAACCATTTCAACTTCACTGTGAAAGGCGCAATAGATACCATATTATTATTTAACTTTCTTACACTGTAGGAACTCCGATTTTCTGATTGGCTGATTTGTACCACATTATACTGGGCTGTGACAAAATGACCTCCTTGATGTCATTATTGTGGTGTAAAGCCATGGTGTCATTTTAACACACCACTGTCATTACACCACGGTTTTGGCTGACTTAAATTTTGACGATTTTTTTTTGCAGTATATTCAATTTAAATAATAAAAATGATAACGCACTCATGCATGTGAATTATCGGAATTTACCTGCACAAGTTCACTAGCAATGAACTCAAAAT
>JAHPZR010048285.1:0-5000 GCA_019787425.1 Platygyra sinensis
GCGTGAAATCAAGAATAAACAGGGACAACCCGTAAAACTCATGTGAGTCACAAAACAAAGCCTTGTTTGCCGACTGCGATACTCTCCGTGAAAAATAAAACGAATTGATACGCACAGTATTGGAAGGAAGAGGTCAGTTATCAACCTCTATGACTCGTACCGGAGACCTGTATTAAGCGGACCCTCTCTATTAAGTGGACACCAGCTTAAGTCCCAAATTTTCTTTCCACATTCACTGTAAAATATACCTGCATTCAGCAGACAACTCTGTTAAGCGGAGGCGGACACCAAACTTAAGCCATTTTGTTGCACAAAACCTGCAATAAGTGGCCACTTCAAGGGCTTTTTATTTCATGGTCTAGCCGAGTTTCCCTTAACATTGTTCAGCGATGTCGTTTTAAAGTCAAGTAATTATTTCAGATTGATGAATTGATTGACTGGAAATTCTCCTATGAGCAGTGTTTGATCTTACACTGTGTTACAAAATAACTATTATTTAATGGCTCTGTATTCTCGTTGGTGTCAACAGACCTCACTGTGTTCGGTTTGCACTTATGACCTCGATTAAGATTCTCCCATACAGACCTCCTGCTTCGCTAATAAGAGCTAGTTATTGCACAACATTTTAAAAGTCATTTCCATATGAAAATACTTTCACTGGGGCTCGTTTTGCAGTTTAAAATTAGTATGAATTACTCATTACCAGGCTCTTTGCTTAAGATGTTCTTAACTTCAGCCTCGTCTCCAGTTGAAGAGGCCTGGTGTAACTTAAATGGTTTCACTTTGTCTTTATCTTTCTCCTGCACACGAAAGATTCAAATTAATTGTACAAATTTCTTATGAAATTGATGAAGGACAAAACAATTAACTATCAATACTCTCAGAAAATTAAACGTGCAAGGTACTAAGCCATTGCTCGGAGTTAAAATCAGAACAATAACGAATCTTCTGAGAGTCTATTAGTCTCTAAAGAATGAGGATTTTGAGAATAAAGAGAGAACTATACGAAGAGCACATAGAGTGGCTTCTCTATCGAGTGTCGCAAAACCAATGAAATCACAAAGGACACAGACAGACCGGTGAACCAATCAAAATTTGAAGTAAAGACATGTAGCTGACTCGACTGAAGCGCGGGAAAACGCGTGATGTTTTACTTCTGATTGGATGAAAAAGTGGCTCGAGTAATTTTAAACCAATCATGTAGCATTTTAATGTAAAACCAATTACTTTTATACACTCAAGTGAAAACCACTATATGTCATTATAACATGAAGAAATGAAAACATGAGTGAATGCTTGTAAGACATGATAATCATGGTGTGTAGTCAATTTTAAAAATTGCCTTTTTAGCCGGAAAAAAAGTTAGCGCAGGATTCAGGAAAGTACGTTTTGCTCAATTTACAAGCAACATTACTGAAGATTAAAACTGAGCGTATGAAAGTTCATATATTTGATCTGCGGAGAATGCTATGAAGACATGATTGATCATCGCAGTTATGCTCACGGCTTAAACAGTTGTGAAATTATAGCCTGAAAAAATATTCAGGCCTAAAGGGTCTTCACTTTCTACGGGTGCATTACGAACACACAACGTGACCAGCTCCCTGTTGGCTTGATAGCTCAGTTGTTAGAGTACTGCATCGGTATCGCAGAGGTCATTGATGGGTTCTATTCGCGTTCAGGCCTGAATTTTCTTCCAGGCTTTAATTTCACAACCATTTAAGTTGTGTGCATAACTCCGATGATCAATTTTCGGAATAGATACTCTCATTTTTGAGCCTCGGGTCATTCTAATCAAATCGTTTACAATTTAACACTGTTGCCATGCTTACACTTTCGTCATCATCCTCATTATCTGCTGCGTCATAGTGGTTACTGGCTAGTGACTGAAGAGACAGCTGACTCAGTGCCATGGCTCGCTGGGGCCGATCCAGCGGAGGACTTCGACTTAAAGGTACCAAAGGTAACGCCTCGTCACCAGGTCCCTCCGGATGCAGTACGTCACTTGAGTCCATTGCAGTGTAAAGGGTTGTAAGGTTGTCTTGTAAATTGCAACAAAATCGGGAAGAAAATGTTAGAATTAGACGCTGTCCAACCATGCCAGAAAAATTCGAAAACGCAACTTTATTTCTAAGGTTAGGCCTACCCGGCATCCCAGCTTTTCAAAAAATAATTTGATAACGAAGCTTTTCAAAAACTTTAGTTACACGATAGTCATGCGATTTCCCTGTCTGTTTTCCTCAATCACAAATACCAAATAATCAGTGTTTGTTGCGTTTTCAGATTTCTCTGACATAGTGCTGTTTAAATTTGGAACTAATCGAGATAAAACGATGTTTCCCTCAACGATCGTCAAATTGGCCGAACGCAAAGGCTGAACTGATTAGAAATATGAACTTAATTTTCGTTTGCCTGTAAAAGCGAACCACAACTTCTCGACACGTTTCCTCGAAAGACAAATTATTCAGCTATCAAAAACAAGTAGGCTTTTATCGATTGTGATAGCATAATTTTTGGCATAATTAAACTAACCGAGTCGAATTTTTAGCTTGTAAGGCCTAATTTAGCACTGTTAGCAGGAGAAACATGCCACAATGCTTACTGATCGTTCAATTTAAAAATGTCTTTTTCCGCGTGTCTGCTTCGAACGAGGGATTTGACTACGATTCTCAACTTCTTGGCAAGTAAATTGGCTTTGTTATCCTATTTTGTGGAGAATGCATTACCATATGTAAGGCATATTGTAATTTGGTGGCTTTTTCTCGATTCTAAATAACAGAAAAACATTGGATTGTAGGAATATCCCGATAACCACCAGCTCATGTGCCCCTCTGAACTCGTCGTATTGCAAGTGTATTGTTTCGATACATAGAAAGGTTGTCTTGTATTATTGATTTGACTTGAACACATTTAGTTTTAGTTCCCAGTCAGGCATATCTTACAGAGTAGCATTACTTTATATTTGTGATGCAATTTGCTGGATAACGCTGCTAAAATTGCAATAGAATGGCAGCAAAGTTAAGACCCAGATCTATGAAGTGAGACTTTGAGCTGTTTTTATTACATATATTTGCTATTAACCTTGAATGTGCATACTTTAACCAACTCATGTCAAAAAAAAATCTTTAAACCTGGTCTAAGTAGTGTAAGTAATTTGTCCGTAAACGTGTATCCTCAGAAATCGGTCAGTTCAGACTGTAGGCTATGGACCGCAGACCGGGTACAAAATGCAGACTAACAGAGATGCCAACCTGAGAATATCGAAATCCGGGAGATCGCTAAATTTACCTTCTTGGCTTACTTGTTATACTATATGTGTTTATTCCTGTACATAGGTGTCCTAAGAAAGCAATGATTCTGAAGAACAAATGCGAAGTAAAATCTTACCGGCAGCAATTATACTTTACACTTTAGTGTCTTTCCTTCAGAGAAATAGCAACATGAAATGTTACATGTAGAATCAAGACACTCTTTTTGGCGAGAAGGCCAGACAGCTTCAGATGACATGTGTTAATGAGGTAAATTGATTACGTACACATTCTAAGAGTTAGACCACAGGCTGGTTGGGAACTTCCGTATCAGTTTAATGGGGAGGTAATCGGTCATTTAGCCCCCAAGACAATTAACTTTTAGCCTGTTACCCCCTAAACAAGAATCCATTAGCCCCCAACGTTAAGTTGATTGGCATCCCACACAATTTGATTAGCGTGGGTAGAATCAAGTCTAAATGTACTTATTTTATTGCGTGTGCAGCTGCATAAACTAGCTACTGTTCACTCATTTATCCTAAACAGCCACTCAACACACATGGCCTGTGATTATGATGGAAATTCTATCGCCCTTGACGACAAAAAGTTGTACGTTGCTTGATGCATTTATGCTCACTGATTAGTTTTTCATCACTATTGTGAATTTAATAGTGAATCTTCACATACAAAAACGAACTTGTTTCCAGGCTTCTCTTTCTTCCTCGCTCGTTATAATGGCTACTCAGTTACAAACTGTTAACTTAAATATTTCATATTGACAAGATGAATAATTAATTCAATAGCGATAAATTTATTTGGGGGGTAAACGGCTCGTGTGGTGGGTAATCGACATCGGGTTGGGGGCTAATCGACTTCGAGTTGGAGGCTAATCGACTCTGGGTTGGGGACTAATCGACTCTGGGTTGGAGACTAATCGACTCTGGGTTGGAGACTAATCGACTCTGGGTTGGGGACTCATTGGCAACTACAGGTAACCAGCTAGTGGCTTATTGACTTGGGAGACAATCGACTGGTAACCAATAAGGATGCTGGCCATAGATTTTGAGAAGCACCCTTTGGAGGTACCAGAATCCATTTCTCAGGTTGTAGTTCAAGTTCATTCTTTGAGAGCAAATTTCACTCCTTTGGAGAACAATGGCCGTTTAAGTGTGCGCCATAATTTCCTTGCCGTTTTTTTTACAAAATAAAGTGAACTAGTCACATTCTGCGTATTCGAGAGAACGAGAACTACGACGAACAATTTTTGCGATTTTGACGCCGTCTCAGGTATTCTGTTTGGGCTATTTCTCACAGTTATAGACAAACTGAGTGAATCTAAATTCTTGCGAGATACATAGGTTGAATATAAATGTATTATTTAATCGTTGCGCAAGTAACGGGTATACATGGTATAAAGTCTAAAAATAACTTAAGAGGGATTATCTTGGGTAGAAGGCCTATTTGGGGGTGCACTCTCTTACCTTAATAATCTTTTATTGCAAAGTAAAGTACAATCAGCAATCAGTTTGCAGTTTTTCATGAGCAAATTTGACCATTGTTCAGACATCATTTTAACTAGTTTTCAGACACTCAAAGTTCTTATCTTCGAAAACGTCTTCCTTTTTAGCCAATTTATTTTTTAATATTTGTTTCGATTTTTTCCCGTTCTAAGTAGGATTTTATATCCTGTTGTATTTATCATGCAACATTCGATCGCATGTCCAGTTACCGTCTAGGCTCGATTTCCACCTC
>JAHPZR010048285.1:10000-17104 GCA_019787425.1 Platygyra sinensis
GAAATGATATCTGAGTCTGTGTTGTCCAATAGGCTTATTACTTTACCATAGTTCTCTTTACTGTTCTCTAATAAAGTCAGAATAGTGTTGTTGACTGAACATGCAACGAAACCAGAATTGTAGAAAAAGGGAAAAAATTGAAAACCGTAACAGATGTCAAGACCGTAAAACCGGATACAGTAAAATCCAAAGTAGGCTAAACGGGTTTTAACATAGATATAATGGTTTGATAGATTCTTATAACCTCAGAACAGGTTCTTACAATTTAGATTCTTATATGCGGGCTTTTATTCGATTTTACGAACAAAAACCGAAGAAAAAATTGATCTAAATTTCGAAAAATGATCAGAACCGAAAATCCCAACGGTGTCCTCTTTAGCAACAAATGCCGCCTCTATTGTGAACTTAGGGTACTTCAACGGCTGGCGTCTTGTGCTTCCCTCCCACCCAAATGTAACGAAGAAACTCTTCCAAAAAGCCATAATTTGTAGACTATTTACTGTTCAGTCTTTCTGCGGCTTTTGAAGATTGACGAACGCTTGTTTGTATCAATACATATGCGACACTTGTCAGAGGAAACCGTTTTATCCTTCTTGAGGGAATTCGCAATACCAAAGCGGTTCAGCCGAAAAGGAAAAAGAACTTCCTGCAAAACACGCATGAATTTTCGCATCTAGATAGCGTTAATGACATTCACAAAGGCTAGAAGCAGCAAACGAGTTTGAAATGTAAATCTTTGTAATCTACTTCAGGTAAACATTAACAGATGAATTCTTAAATGCTTTCTTGTAAGATATTATGGACTGGCATTCATGCGGTTCTGGAAGGCGGTTATTCGCCGGTGGGCAACGATTGCTCGTGTGTAATTATGAACACAGCATCGGAACATCTGGCATTCTAAAATGGTACATTTGTAGAATATTAGATGCAAAAACGATAAAAAAGGAAAAAGTTGGTACTAAAATTATAAGACAACTCGCTCTTGTTGCCTTCCGTAATGATCCAAGTAAAAGACGCTACTTTGTTGATAAATATGTTGCAAAAATAAGCGCATTGAATTTGAAAAACGGACTGGAATAGCTAGGTTTCATAAAGGAAGTACTTTCCGTCATTTCCCGGCTTGTCAACCGAATAGCTAGGGAGAAACTATATCAGTACCTGTAGATGTTAACGTGACTTACTTCACAGCTTCGACGTTTCTCTTCCGAAAAAAAGTGCGCTAACGTTTCATTCCGACGCTTCCTGTTTGGATCTTGATGGGATTCCGAGTCTTCTGTGCTTTGATATATCGTGTTAGCTCTTTTTTCAAGGCAAGCTTTTCTCATTTGCATTACAAAATAATTCAACATGTATGCGAGGCAATTTCGAGTGATTTTGTAGTTTTTGCCCGGAATTGCCTCGCAAATGTAAATTAGAAAAGCTAGTAGACGTAAGAAGGGTTATTATTAACACGACTGAAAATACAAAAAGATGGCACTGAAGCGTGTGATTGTTAAGACTTGTGGGGTCTCGCTGAAAATCTATTCTTTCTTTTTTTTTTATTATCGGTGCTTTTACTTGCAGTTACGTATACGTATCCCGCCATGAGAACTCTTCACCAACAGCGTTTTGAACTTACATGTATTGAAATGTAAAGATTTTAGAGTCGGACTTTTCAAAGCGATCAGTGAATCGCTAAATTGCCGTGCTGAAAATGTTAAACACAGAGGGAGAAATTCGAAAAGCTCCCTCAAGAGGTCTACCAACTTGAAGATTCATGACAAGAGGTATAACAAAATTCTTTAATTTGCAGTTAAGCTTAAAAGTACTGTTCTATACCAGTCTACATGTATACAGGATTTTTTACCTGATTCCAGACTTCCGGAGTTACCAATAAAGCAGCCTATGATAGATTTGCTATAGTACGAAAAACGAATCTTAATGCTATTATTGTTCTATTACTTCTACGACATTTTCACTCTCTGGCCGAGGAATAAAGACCCACAGACTCATCGTGCAAGTATGTTATGTCATGGGTCATTATAAAATATATTAACTGACGTTGTGACGTTTTATATATTTGCGCGTATTTTTGAGAAATATTTTATAGAAGCATACTTTTTCCGTGTTTACACAGCCTTTTCTAAAACCTCGTGGGGATGGGAGAATTCCCGAAACTTATGCAAACCCGAAACCCAGTCGAGGGTTTGCATTTGTCTCGCATTCTGCCAGCATTACTCGTGCTAAGATAAGGCTATGTAAACAGAAAAAGTGTTCCATTGCTTAACAATGCAACGGTTTTACTTAAAAACTATTTATTGACTTGTCAAAGATACTAATTCATGAGCATGGATGGCACTTGATGACTCAAAACATCGTGCCTTTCCGTGATTGTTTCCTAACGACTCCTGCAGCTTTTCGAGTGCTATCTAATCTGACGAGATGATGTCTTTCCTTCTATGCTAAGTGAAAACTTAACATTCTCTTGCGGATCCTCTGCTATGGTTTGTAACTCAGTGTTTTCTTTACGGTTTCTTCTGTGCACGTGTCTGTTGTTGTCACGTGGTTACCAGGTTTTATTTTGTATTTCGCACGCAATCGATGATATGTTTTAGAAAAGTCATGGTAGAACTTCTCCACAGATGCCGTGATATCCCTCTTCATGATGCCACATCTGCATGTTCCTGAAATAAGTAGTAGTGTCATTGAAGTTACGTCGGACTTCCTTCCAGGCAAGCAGTCATGAAACAAGCTGCAAGCCAGAGGTCTTCTAACTACTCTGGACAGCTGTGACCAGCGATCCAACCAGCCAGCAGGGCAGCCGGCCAGCTAGCCAGCCAACCAGTCAGTCAGTCAGTCGGTCATTGAGTCAGTCAGTCAGTCAGTCAGTCAGTCAGTTAGGAAGTATTTCAATAAGTCAGAGAGTGACTCAGTCAGTCTGTCAATCAGCCAGTCAATCAGTTAGTCAGCCAGTCATCTAGCTAGACAGCCGGTCGGGGTCGGTCGGACAGTCATTCAGACAGTCGCCCCAGTCAGCCAGCCCGTAAGTGGGGTAGTCGGTCGGTCAATAGGTTGATAGGTTGGTCAGTCAACCAGCTAACCAGCCCATTAGCCAGCCGGCCCGACTGGGTTAGACGGTAAGTCAGTGAAGAGCATACGTAAAAAAGTACCAAATTAGGCGCCTCACCTGAAACACGTGGCAATTGTTTTCGCTTTCTACTGAAATATCTAACCAGCAGATAAATTTAATTTTAAGCTTGTATGTATATCTTTCGTAGTTAGCAGTTATAACGAGTTAGAAGTTATTAGTTAGTTAAGTATTGTTATTTTTTATATTTTTTGAAGGCCTCACTGAAAACCGCTATGGAGAGTTAGGTTCCCTCGTTAAATATCATTATCATCCTCATCATCATTATCATTATCTTCATCATCATCATCATCATCATCATTTTTATTATTATTATTGATCGCCAATTTAACATACCTTGGGTACCAAGTTCCCTACACACCCGTTTGTAACAGACGGACTGATAAAACAGGCCACATAAAACAGCAAGGAACAGAAGCGCGACACTGATGACCATGGTGTTGAGGAAGTAAGGACTACTTGGTTCAAAGAAAACCACAGAAGACGAGTCAACCTGGATTGAAAGCCGCAGAGAAAACAGTTGAAAAGAAATACTTACCTGAGGGACATAACTGATCTAAGTTGGCTTTTATATCACAGCTAAAGTAAAGCGAGCTCTGATTGGTTAATTCATCACCTACTATTTGCCCATGAGTGAGCGCTGCTGACGTGCACAGAAGAAACCGTAAAGAAAACACTGAGTTACAAACCATAGGCAGAGGATGCTCGCAAGAGAATGTTAATTTTCACTTAGCCTAGAAGGAAAGACATCCATCTCGTCAGATTAGATAGCACTTCGAAAAGCTGCAGGAGTCGTTAGGAAATCAATCCTGCGGAAAGGCGGCGATGTTTTGAGTCATCAAGTGGCCTCCATGCTCTTGAATTAGTATCTTTGACAAGTCAATAAATGAGCTTTTAAGTAAACCGTTGCGCATTGTTACGGCAATGGAACACGCTTTTTCTTGTTTAGCATAAGCCTTATCTTATGCACGAGTAATTGCTGGCAGAATGCGAGACAAATGCAAACCCTCGACTGGGTTTCGGTTTGCATAAGTTTCGGGAATTCTCCCATCATCCCACGAGGTTTTAGAAAAGGCTGTGTAAACACGGAAAAAGTATGCTTCTATAAAATATTTCTCAAATATACGCGCATAATATATAAAACGTCACAACGTCAGTTAATATATTTTATAATGACCCCATGACATAACATACTTGCACGATGAGTCTTGTGAGGTCTTTATTCCTCGGCGCAGAGAGTGAAAATGTCGTAGAAGTAATAGAACAATAATAGCATTAAGATTCGTTTTTCGTACTATAGCTAAATCTATCATAGGCTGCTTTATTGGTACTCCGGAAGTCTGGAATCAGGTACAAAATCCTGTTATACATGTAGACTGGTGTAGATCAGTACTTTTAAGCTTAACTGCAAATTAAAGAATTTTGTTATATCCTCTTGTCATGAATCTTCAAGTTGGTAGACCTCTTGAGGGAGCTTTTCGAATTTCTCCCTCTGTGTTTAACATTTCAGCTACGGCAATTTAGCGATTCACTGATCGCTTTGAAAAGTCCTACTCTATAAATTTCAAGGTACATTTAAGTTCAAAACGCTGTTGATGAAGAGTTCTCATGGCGGGATACGTATACGTAAATGGCAAAGTAAAAGCACCGATAATAAAAAAAAAGAAAGAATAGATTTTCAGCGAGACCCCCACAAGTCGTAACAATCACACGTCTTCAGTGCCATCTTTTTTGTATTTTCAGTCGTGTTAATAATAACCCTTCTTACGTCTACTAGCTTTTCTAATTTACATTTGCGAGGCAATTCCGGGCAAAAACTACAAATCACTCGAAATTGCCTCGCATACCATGTTGAATTATTTTGTAATGCAAATGAGAAAAGCTTGCCGTGAAAAAAGAGCTCACACGATATAGTCAAAGCACAGAAGACTCGGAATCCCATCAAGATCCATAACAGGAAGCGTCGGAATGAGACGTTAGCGCACTTTTTTTTCGGAAGAGAAACGTCGAAGCTGTGCAGTAAGTCACGTTAACATCTACAGGTACTGATATAGTTTATCTCCCTAGCTATTCTGTTGACAAGCCGGGAAATGACGGAAAGTACTTCCTTTATGAAACCTAGCTATTCCAGTCCGTTTTTCAAATTCAATGCGCTTATTTTTGGCAACAATATTTATCATACAAAGTAGCGTCTTTTACTTGGATCATTACGGAAGGCAACAAGAGCGAGTTGTCTTATAATTTTAGTACCAACTTTTTTCCTTTTTTATCGTTTTTGCATCTAATATTCCTACAAATGTACCATTTTAGAATGCCAGATGTTCCGATGCTGTGTTCATAATTTACACACGAGCGCAATCGTTGCCCACCGGCGAATACCGCCTTCCAGAACCGCATGAATGCCAGTCCATAATATTCTTACAAGAAAGCATTTAAGAATTCATCTGTTTAATGTTTACCTGAGAGTAGAGTTACAAAGATTTACATTTCAAACTCGTTTGGCTGCTTCTAGCCTTTGTGAATGTCATTAACGCTATCTAGATGCGAAAATTCATGCGTGTTTTGCAGGAAGTTCTTTTTCCTTTTGCGGCTGAACCGCTTTGGTATTGCGAATTCCCTCAAGAAGGATAAAACGGTTTCCTCTGACAAGTGTCGCATATGTATTGATACAAACAAGCGTTCGTCAATCTTCAAAAGCCGCAGAAGAGCTGAACAGTAAATAGTCTACAAATTATGGCTTTTTGGAAGAGTTTCTTCGTTACATTTGGGTGGGAGGGAAGCACAAGACGACCAGCCGCTTGAAGTACCCTAAGTTCACAATAGAGGCGGCATTTGTTGCTAAGAGGACACCGTTGGGATTTTCGGTTCTGATCATTTTTCGAAATTTAGATCAATTTTTTCTTCGGTTTTTTGTTCGTAAAATCGAATAAAAGCCCTGCATATAAGAATCTAAATTGTAAGAACCTGTTCTGAGGTTATAAGAATCTATCAAACCATTATCATCTATGTTAAAACCCGTTTAGCCTACTTTGGATTTTACTGTATCCGGTTTTCCGGTCTTGACATCTGTTACGGTTTTCAATTTTTTTCCCTTTTTCTACAATTCTGGTTTCGTTGCATGTTCAGTCAACAACACTATTCTGACTTTATTAGAGAACAGTAAAGAGAACTATGGCTATAGGATCAATAAGCCTATTGGACTAAGCACAGACATCGAGATATCATTTCAGCAATTTATATGCGAAATCTACTCTTCCACAATTGTGGCGAAGGTGTCGGGAAGCGGGTATCCGACAAATATAGTCGCCAGGTGTTTATATCTCAAATTGTTTACTGTTGCTTTTGCTCGATTACAGAATTCTTCCGTTCTATATCTCGCTCATCATCTGCTCTCACACCACAAAATAAACGATCTTATTACGCTGTTTCGCATCAAAAGTTCAATGTTCAAAAGAGATTGTCTTTCACTAAATAAGCGATAATGGCCATGCTTTCTTGTCACGTTATGTCACGCTTATGTCACGCTTGCGCGACAAAGGGTACTTAAAACTAATGGGTAACGTACAATCGTTTTATTTATAAGAATTATACTCTGTGAGAATATCTCTAAGACTGAAACTTCAAAAATTTTAAGATAAACCCGAGGCTTAAGATTTCAAAACAACACAATTTTATGTTTTGATTAATTTGATTTATTTTCTTGTGCAACTTAAACGTGCGCGACGTTCCGAGCCAAAGATCTTGTTGGCCTACTACATGCGCATGTATTAGATCTATCGCCTTGACTACGGCTTGTCCAGTGTTTCCATATATTCTTTAGCCTCAGTACTTACAGTCAGGAGTTAGAAAGAGTTCAGAAAAGAGCTCTAGGCGTGTATTTTTCCTGGAATGCCGTATGGGGAAGCGTTAGAGCGCCGCCTGTTTGACTTCTATTAGGGAACACTCACGGAAGTCATTACAAGTCGTTATTTAGATCA
>JAHPZR010048286.1:0-18509 GCA_019787425.1 Platygyra sinensis
CGGTGTGTGAAAACACCGTGACAAGAATACACCGGAGTTGTTGCACGCTGCTATTGATGGGGTCCTGCCATAACATATTAGTACTGACTGCAAAAACTTTTTTCAAACTAAAACCTTGAAAATCAAAGTTATAAAAATAAAGCCAACATTAAGGCCAACTTACTCAATGGTGACAGACGTAAAAACGTGTCATATTTATCCTGGAAGGCTGACATTGTTACCAAAATCAGAAACCATAGAACAGAGGAAGCTTGGCTCATCAGCTTGAGCAGCGGTATCTCCAGCTTCTTTGTAATACGGTTGGTTGGAGTAAGCATATATCCCAGCATGCACAGCGGCATAAAAATGGTGTACAACGTGACCAGAACAAGTTTAATGGGAAAAGACAGTTGATGCCATCCCAATGTTCCCTTGTACACGACTGAATTCAACATCACTTGACTGTAAGGATGAGCTATAAACTGAAAAACATATAGGAAATGTTTGAGTGCCGAGGAACATACGAAGCAGAAACAAACCACTCGGCCTGTTTGTTGACGGAAATGCACTTACCACACTTACATGCTATTCAGTATACGTTACGCGTTACGCGTTCAGTATACGTTACGCCGCTGCTTCTTTGATTTATCGTTGAAAACTGATAGTATTTAGCTCTTCCTTCAACAGTTCACTTAATATCTTAATCTTGGTGCCTTTGAGCATATCGTCTAAGAGAGGTGGTACTTTGTCATCACTTTTGGTTTAGCCCAGGTTTGACCAGAAATGAAGCCAAATCTCTTGATACTACTCTCGTAAGTATCTCAGCAAAATAAAATATTATCTCTCTTGGCATATGGTTCCACCTTCTGTATAGCTAGCTAGTCTTCTTCAGCACTTCAGTTAGCTTTTGAAAATAATTTGGTTCTGGAAAGCATGTTTCCATGTTAAACTTGAAGAAGATGCTATCGGAGAACAAATTCACTTAATCTTTCAATTAACCATAAACTGGGAGATATAGTCTAGAGCTACACACCTGAAAGATGTTCTCGAGTTCTCGAGTGCAGGGCCGTAGCCAGAAAAAAATTTTGACTGAGGCAATGTCTATGAATAACTTATGACTGAGGCAATCAGTCTATGGTTGAGTTCTCTTCCTAGGTATCAGATTAGGTACTATAAACAACAAAAGCCAAAGAAATGACCGAGGCAAGTGCCTCGGTTGGCCTGTTACTAGCTACGGCGCTGGCAGAATCTCGGAACCCGCTCAGTGAGATTAGGTTATGGTTTTCAAAATATAGTTTGAAGAGGTCGGTCTTTTAAAAAACTAACAAAAGTTTAGAAAGTGGTTTTTGGCAAGTGCAAGTATGTCTTGTTTATTGTGTTTATGAGTTGTTTATGTCGGTTTCCGATCTTTGTTTACACGTGTGGACATGTTTCAGTGTTTTAACAAGGATTATTTCACTGTTGGTCTATTATTTTGTTCGTTTATTTGTTTTCTTTTTCATGTTAACTGAGCTGAAACTTTCCGAGTGACTTAAACCAAAACACTGTAGTTGATATTAGACCTTGTACAAATTTTCTCAGGTATATTGGTTTCTGGCTTCAGTGGCGCGCAATAAGAACTTGAGTTGTCTTTTATTCCTTTATTGCCCTTTTTAATGGTCAGTGATTGTTGGTTAATCTGCATAATCGAGAGTCACAGATTAGTTATGCGTGCAACAGCATATCTACCAATGAACTAAATTCCATATCAGTTAAATCTTAGCAGCCGCAGGCATTGTTATACAAGCTAATATAATTGCGAGGATAAAAACAACAAAAAAAGATACACCAACACGCACAGATGTTTATAAATTCTCTTGATTCGTGAAAATGTCTTAGTTCAGCTTGAGACCCTCAATTTGTTTCAAGGCTGCCCGTTGTTTCCCGAAAAGTTGTAATAATTGGAGCTGAGTTGTTAGTGGGAGCAGTGTGACATACGCGTCGCGGCAAAGCGGAATGTTTGCGTCGCGAGAGTGTTCTCGTTCTCGCGCACAGCTCTAACCTGTTCCGTGCGAAGCTGTTTCGATTTGCTACACACTGGTAGGCTATTTCGCAGGCTAGCCGATAAAAATCACTGTACACGGCAGTTGCTAACAGGTTTAAGTTCTGAGATAGTAGTAACAACAAAAAGTAAGGCGGTTAGTTGGATAGTGTGACATGCGCGGCAAAGCGGAATGTTTGCGCGCTCCGTGCGGGGCTGTTTAGCACGGGTACATGTACACGTAGACTATTTCTCAGGGTAACAAGAAAGCACTCTATGCCGCAGCTGTAAACAGGCTAGAAGTTCTGACATAGTCTGATGTCAACAAAAGCCGGTACGAGTACGTGCCGGCAACCGACATAACGAGAACAGAAAAAGACACGATTGTAAATCCAATTAGATATTGAAGTCTAGCTTACCTTGACGTTGTGATGTTTTATGGCAAGGTTTAGAACACGTAATCGCTTTCTTTTTCTCTCAAATGCACGTCCTCTTCCATCTTTTCAAGTTCCGGCATATCCATAACAGCCGCGATTTCCTCAAGATTTCTACACTCATCGAGCAACTGAATCGCAAAATTTTCACACTGAGCTGAAAGGGCCCGATAATCATCACGAAACTCGTCTTCGCTGACTGCTAATTCCTTCAGTTTCTTTTTTAACACTATAGATCGAAACAAAGGGTCGCTGGCTGCATGTTCCGCGTTACGTAGTCCCAAATTCTTGCTCTGGTGCAGGAATAGGTGAGATATGTACAGAGGGCTTGCCAAAGCTCTGTAAGTGTTCAATTTTACCAAAGAATCTTTAAGCCTGCTCATCGATTCTTTTTCACTTCGTTCGGCGGCATCTTGAGCTTTCTTTGTTTGCGGATCTTCCACTCTGTATCCCTTGCTGATGAGAAATTCAACAATTTCATAGTTTCCGTTCAGTACAGCCAAGCCGAGCGGAGTCAGAAACTCATCAAACATTCCTGAGCAGTTCAGGGTTTTAGATGCCGTTGCTGAAATTCTTTTTTCTGCCGTGGAGATTTTCCGATTCGAATCATATGCCACAAGAATCCTGACGCACTGCAAGGAATTGTTCCGAACAGCTTGGAACAAAGTTGAGCCAAGTTCTGCTTGATTTTTCAGGAGCGTTTTGATGATATCGATTGCTTCCTCATCAACTGCTATTTCCAGCGCGGTTTCTCCGTTAGTATTTCTGCAATTGACGTCGACTTGTTTGTCACATAGTAGCCTCTGGACTGACTCTTTGTCGCCTGTTCGAACAGCTTCGAAAAATGCTTTTTCTTCTGCACTCAGAGGACCAGGGAATAATTCCATTTCGTCTAGATCGACTTCAAAAGTTGTTGTTGACTGTCGTTGCGGCGAAAATAAAACATTTTGACTGTTCGATATATCTTCTGCTTCAAATGAGGCAGACATTTTGCTACGTGAAAAGTCAACAAAGTTAAAAGTCGTATGGACTTTTCGATGCCAAAGCTAACAATAACAGTTTGCAAGACAGTTTGTCCGCTGATGTATAAGCGGTTCTGCTGGAATTTAAAATACGACACGTGAATTGTTTACGGTTGAGCAGCTTATTTAGTTCCACTTCCGTGCTCCATTTTCGTTGTTTGGTAATTAGACCAATTATTATTCAAACACTTAACTTCAACGACTTTAAGGTGGTTCAAAACAGTTTCCAGCACTTTCCAAGACGTAAATTTTGATGGGTCACAATTACCACTCTTTATCAATTGATGCTATAATCATGGTATCAAAAAAATGCCCAATCACCGGAGAACACGTTGGTATTATTTTCCTGACACAATAGCTTACCATAGCAACACTATGACCTGCTAAAAGCACCCTTAATTTCAGCTTTAAGCGCTTATATTTCAAAACGGCACGGTGAAATTTTTTTTGGATAAGCAGGATAAGATGCAACTTTTGGCAAAGTTTAAAAAAATTCTGTAGGTGGCGTTCAGAGCCACCTTAAATTTTCGAAAATTTAAGGTGGCTCTGAACACCACCTACAGAATTTTTTTTAACTTTGCCAAAAGATGCGCCTAATAATGCTTATCAAATATTGATAATAAAAAAATTCGCCCTGCCGTTTTTGAATTATAAGCCCCTAAAGCTGTAATTAAGGGTGTGTTTAGCAGGTCATACTGTTGCTATGGTAACCTATTATGTTATGAAAAGGACAACAACGTGTTCACCAATAGTTGGGAAGTTTTTGATACCATAATTGCAGCATCAAGTGATAAAGAGGAGTTATAACGACCTATAGACACCAAGTGCTGGAAACTGTTTCGAGCCACCTTAACGAGGACCTGTTCTAAAAGTCATCCATCGTTAAACGATAAATCGAGAAAATTTTGTTCTGATAAAGCTTTGAAACCTGAAAACTATTAAGACAACAAAACTTCTAGACCTATTGAAAGAAAATTGCATTTCTTGAGCGGCTCAGTAAACGGTAGCCTACGTATACCGATAATGACACTATACTTAGACATCTCAAAGCTAAAGCGGACTATACGCTGTATATTGGACAACCCTCACTAACAAAAAAATACGAAGCGTTTGTTGTTGTTCACAACAAGATTATCTTAGCAATTCGTTATAATTGGTTGACCACTAGCAACTAGTAACACTCAGTTTTTTTATAGCAACGAGGTTAACGACAATTCAGCCAACGAGAAAAGGTATTAATAGAGAAACAATGACAATTAAATCAGAGTATTTTTCTTTTTGATACGCGTTTGAAACAAGTACAATCGAAGATGTTCTAAAACTCGTTTTTTTGTCACCAAAATCAGTGACAGCAACCAGCTAAAAAGAACAAACAGTCGCCAGCTGCAATAACAGCTGGTTGAAGATAACAAAAATAAATTTAAAAATTCTAAACCAAGTGTGTCATATCATTGTCATGACAACGATCACCATAAAAACAAATTGCGGTCACGTGGACATAACAGGTCAATCGTGACCAAGATACTGTCAGAGGAACAACTGTCTTGACATCATGGCGTCCACGCCACTCCTAACGTTTTGCGGTGGAATCAGTTCCGGTACTGGATTCATTTGCGTTTCGGGGATCATCTGCGGGCTGGGATCATTGGCGGGCCTGTACAGATCCCCTGTTGTTAATTTTCCGAACATTTTGGTTTTTTTTCCTAGCTATAATCATTGCAGTCTGGGTGATGGGTATCACTGTTCAGGAAATCAGACATGCATGGCACCAAGGGAAGGACCGTTACCTGTTAGCATGGTGGCACCTCGCTGTGATACCCATGATATTGTGCTACATCATTGCCGCTGTCCTATGGATCGTGGGCTACGTATTCATTGCCGCGTATTCAGGTTCATGGACCGTGCTTCTGGGCTCCACTTCACTCGCCCCATACCACCTCCTGCTGTTGTCTAACAGTTTTTACTCCTTCGCAGTGGTTCTAACGTTCTTTGAAGCTTCCCACATTCTTCTTGTTAACTCCACCATTGGACCGCTTAAATTATCGCTCATGAACATGTGCAAAGATATCATGAAGTTTTTCGCGCTTTGTGCCCTCAACGTTTTTGCGTTTACTCTCGCATTTAGAAAACTGTACTCGCACTACGTACATACCTCGACACAAATCATAAAGAACAACAACACCACAACAAGCCACGCCTTTGAAAGGTATCTCACCCTGTCTCTTAGCGTTCCAATGCTAAATATGATTAATGATAAATAAATATATCTTATTAGACGTTTTGTTGTGTAGTATCGCTGAGTATTTTTTACGAGTTGTGCCGTAGTCAAAATACAAACAACGAGTAAAAATTCTCAGCGATACTACACAACAAAACGTCTAATAAGAGATTTATTATCCAACACGCCAAATTGGTATGTTCGAGCGAGCGAATTTGTTGGAATGCGTGACAGAAGTATGCGAAGCCGAACGAAACTGGCGCGAGAAATCCAGCTAACTGATTGGTTAACGGCAGGAAGCCTTTCAAACCGGTCCTCTGGAGTACACTATACCGCGTGATATTTGTACTCGTCTTAAGCGTTATTTGTACTCTGGGAAGTGCAGTTGGATAATAAACTGAGTTACGTTATCGTTGCATAAGAAGTGTAACCTTAACAAGGTAACCAAGGCTTTCATGACAATCCACCTGAGTTGTCTTTCTGGTATCACCAGGCCTAGTTAAGTAGCATGGTACTATGCTGCATTCATGCATTATCCACGCGTACATACAATGGTAGTAGCAAGCTAACTCCACGTACCATGCTTTGCTTTCCACTGATTGCACTTTCCTAATTAGAGTTTTAATTGTTCTTTGGTTTTTGCTGTGTGTTTTATTATGGAGCTTAAGCAACGACGACGACGACGACGACACCGAGGACGACGCCTAGTAAAAAATGAATTTATATTTTTCAAGCGAACTTCGCGATTGTCTAGAACTGTTTGGTACACCAACGGCTCTAAAAACGTGCTTAAGCTAAATTTGCAATGGCGGCGTTCAATTTCAAATGGAAATACACAGAATAAGCCGTCGTCGTCCACGTTCCGTAGACGACACAGAACTTGGTAATTTCACGTTGTTGTTTTGCAGAGGACGGCACACAAATGTACAAAGACTTATAACGCACGTGCACAGCTATTGTTTTGCTCATTGAACCTTTTGTTTGGTGACGTTCTCGTTACCGTCGTGGTTTGCTTAAGCTCCCTGAATCACCAGCTGAAGTCAAGGCGATAAATTTGATGATTACAAAACCAATTCTAAATGATTCTATGTTATATAATCTTTTCCTTCCTCTTGCTTGTCAGAATTGAGGGAACATTTAGCACCTTATTTTGGGCATTGTTCGGACACGTAGATATGTCCACCTTCAAGACAAGTGACCACGCTAAAATAACTGAAGTCGCGGGGCATTTACTGCTCGCTGCATTTTGCGTCGCTTCCGTGTTGGTTGCAATGAATCTTCTGATTGCCATGCTGAGTAACACTTACAAGAAAGTGGATGTAAGTTCTATATTGTCGCACGGTAAGCCACAAGCTCTCTAGAAGCACTAAGCCTGTTGATTTGCTATTGGTCTCTTTAGAGATTGCCAATTTTTCATGATCTATTGTCTATTGTTTCAAGGTATCATACCTCTCCCTAAAAGTAATGGAGGACATAGTCTGAGGCAATGTTTTAATGACAATCTGCCGGACGCCGAGTTGTCACGAAATTTGACCACTTAACTTATCAGTTTTACTGTTCAAACGTCTTTGATCAAATCGCTTAATTTGTCTAGTTTTAAACGTTAATAAGATGCACACATTTGTAACATTCAAACAATCAATCAAATGTACTGACCCTTACCAAGAAAATAATTCCCTAGTTTCCATTTGCATTTCACCGTAAGCAAGCCATCTCCATTTACTGCAAAACGTTCAATTTTAACAGCACGGTTCTTATGGATCGAAAAGATTGTTTGCATGAGGCTCATAATTCACATTTTAAGATGTTTATACTGAATTCAGAACAAATTTTATCAGGAAAAAAATTATCATATTACCCAAATTTTAAAAACGTACCTGAGCAAGAAGGGTGTCCTCTTTTTCTCGGTTTCTTTTCCCTAATCTAGAATTCGTTTCAAACAGACGGCTGTATGATCCTGACGTGCGATTTCAATTAACTGTAAAGTGGCTTCTAAGACAAGGCTTCTAACTGTGTCTCTCCTTATAGGAGGAGAAAGATATAAAGTTCAAATTTGCGCGGACCCGTGTGTGGATGTATTACGTCAGTGAGATCAGTGCTTTGCCTCCTCCGTTCAACTTGTTTCCTATTGACAAGGCTGCTAAGGGGCTTCACTGGCTTGCAAGACGATACCACTGGATTGGAAAAGTAAGTTTCTGCCAAGGATATTAAACAGTTGTGTAAAAAGCTGGTGATAAGCCGATCCTCGGAGTAAATAAGTATCGTCTATCTGATTAACCCTCGCTCCGGCTTAAGGTAATTCCCCTGAAATAAAACTGACAATAGATTTTCGTTCAAAGTTTGCCCACTGAATATTTATCATATGAGAACTTCAATTTTGAAATAAAAAAGGGGGTGCCCATACTCATTAAGGAGTACTGGGGCATTAAAAATGACTCATTTTGGCATTATTTAACGCTTATTACAAGAAGGCATTCCCAGTAGTAATTGTACATTTTTGTGACCGAGACTCATGAGAACACGCATTAAACTGGAGTCAATGTGTTGTATCGGACACAAATAAACTTTTTAAATTTGATTTAGACAGAAAGCAGAATCCTTGATTAAAATTTCAACCAAATTTCTTGACATGGTTACCATAGGGCAAAATAGAAAAGACCACAGTTTACTTGCTATTTTCGCTATTTATTCAATTTTCAGCAATAGAAATCAGATCAGTCTTTCCTCAAGCAAAGTTTATGATAAGTTGATTACAATGACTGGAAAAAAAATTGGGGTGCCCATGCTCGTTGGTGAGCTATAGCCATTTTTCAACTGAAAGAGCTCAATATCAAGGCAAATCCGCCATGTTTTCAGTGTGCACGTGCACGAGAGCGCGCTAAATGACGCCATGAATTATGCGCAGAAAGGATGCGCAGTGCAATTGTGAGGAATAACCTTAAGTCCGCAAAACATGCCTGGTTAGTAAATACATGATGATACATAATTATGTGTCAATCTCTGGCACATTTGGATATTAAACGGTGTGTGAAGAGAAACGTGCTCAATTCCTTTCTTTTGTAGTGTCTTGGACGTTTTGAAAGTGAACAAATTACTGCCAGAGTGAAGACAAACGAGAAGAGAGTAAGTATTTCTTGACAAAATAGACGAGTGTTTGATTGAGGCACAGAAAAAAGAAAAGACATACGTTGATAGTTTTTGCTCGAAATGCTTTTGAAAACACCTGTTTTATTTGCTCTTTCGTTAAGCGCCGAGTCGTCATCAAAATCTGATTCATCGCTATTTCTCTGCGACTAAAAGAAAACAAAACGACGAGCCCGAAGAAGAATCTCCTTCGCCAGAAGAGAATACAGCATAAACTAATGGAGGTCACAAAAACATTGCAGAGCCTACAAAATGTGGTCAAGCGGTTTTCGCCATCGGACCTCAACGGTCAAGGCAATGCCGTGTTGAGCACTAAAAAGCAAGGCAATAAGGGCAAATGTTAACAAAACCGTTTTTTTTAAACAATTTTGTTAACATTTAATTTTAAAATGTTCAAAAAGAGATCGAACGATTAGTTCATAAATAGCCACACCCGATTCTTTTCCTTCTTATACACAGTGTCTGACGCAACTAACATCAAGCTCTTCGCGCAGAAATATCAAATTGATAAACAAGTCCCAGGAATTGTCATATTTACCTTTGAAACGATTGGAGTAATTGTGCTTCATCACTGAGTGAGCGTGCGCCAAATTATGTGTTTAGAAGGGGAAAAGAGGTGTGGTCATTAGGTTTAAAAGAAATCATTAACTATTTCTGTGGGACAACGAGTAGCTATGTTTCATCACTGCAAAAACGGGTGGTTTTTTGATTTCAAAATTATCGGGAAGCAAAGAGCCAACACTGATTCGTATGAAGTCAGCAAATTAAGGCATTGTTATTGCTTTTTCTATGGCTTTTCGAAACACGTACATTCACCAAAGTATACTAAGTTTAGTTTGGATTTGGTATAGACAATCATAAAATCAGCGCTCACTTTCTATTTTATCGCCCTATTTTCTTCTTTTAGGAAATAGAAGCATTCAGGAACTCAAGTAAGGGATGAAGCAGTCCTTTCGAGGGAGCACGAGGAAGCAAGAGTCTTAAACTAACCGTTTATTAGCATAGGCGTACGAGCCGGGGGGCGGGGGGGGGGGGGGGGCTGCAGCCCCCCCAGTCGCAGAAAATTTTGAGATTTTTCGGGCAAAACGCTGATGATTCGGGCAAAAGTACTCGGGAGAAAGCATTCTAAAAGGTACTCAAGGCCTGGCTTGTAGGTTACTTTCACTAGCGTTTGTCTTGTCAAATCGGAGTTAAGGTCAAATGATCTAAGGATCCACAATTGCAGGTATTCTGTTTTGGAAAAGCCATATGCCAATTAATGTGTACCGTGGGAATCCATGATGTTATTTCCATTAGTGACAAAAGGATGAAAGCAAAGGACGACCAAGATGGGCTCCTGCCAAGACTTATGTCTTTGTGGTGGCTCTGAAAAGAGCCCTTTTGAATGGCTCCGCAAAGTGCCGGTTTAAAATTTTCCTGAACTTCTCGCACGAGGAACAATTAACTGTTTCTTTTATAAGTTTCTGATTTTACCAGGCTGTCGAATGAAGTCATAGGCTAGGAGTATGCAATGTTTCAAAATAACTACAGTGGAATCCTGATTTCTCTAACCCTCATTTTTTCGATCCTCCCGATAACTCGAACCAATAGTCGTTTCCCTCTCCTCAGTCAAACGCCATAATTTCACGAACTGTCCGATTTTTAAAAGCAATTTTCATCAGTTCCCTTGGATGTTCCAAAAAATCGGAATTCGGCTGTGTTTCCGTAATGATAACAGTTTCATTAGACGTAAGAATTGAGAACGTTTTTGTTTTTACTGCGATTTGAGTACGTATATACAACTGACACTTTCGGGCATTTTGTAATTTTTCGGGCAATAAGGTCACCGCCCCCCCAAGTCCGAGGGTGCCCGCTGATATATTGTTGATATCATCATTTCATTCAGGCAAAAACTCACTTTATCTGTAACGACAAAAATTGTGAAAGAAAGACAAAAAAAAACTTTAATTGTTTGATTCTCTATTTTCAGGCATATTTTTTAATAAAAAAAAGTCACCGTTCATTTCATCCATGTTCATTCCTTCTTCCAGACAATTGATCCCACACGTTACAGACTTTCAGCACTACAACGATTTACAACCGAAACAGGTAGACTGTTTTTTCGGACACGCTCGAAACAGTTGCCGTTGGCGAGAAAGGAAAATGTTTTGGGTCACATTCCTTCGCGCTGTGTAGCTCAGTTTTTCCTTCGCGCTTCTTCTCAGTCGTCGATCTTTTGCTTTCGTTGTTAGTACGACATGACAAGGATAAAGTTTATCGTCTATGCTTTTCACACAGAGCAAAAACCTTCCATTTCCACTTACAGAAAAACCCGCCATCGCCATGTGATTTCTGGCTTGCTTCAGGAACGTGAAGGAATGTGATGACGTGCGCTTCCCTAGGTGACGTCAGTTATAGACCACGTGAGCCTAATTCAAACACGTTTCCTGACAGCAGCAACTGTTTCCCGCGTCTCCGAAAAGAAACAGTCTACCTGTTTCGGTAGTACATAACAAACTATTGTACCTTACATTGTAAAAAGTCTATGAGACATCAGCCATTTAACATTCAGCTACCTTTAAAGAACTTCGAAGATTTCGTAATGTATCCTTGCTCCCTTATTCCAACATTTGTTGATAATTAAGCTTTAATTAGAGTGGATTTCAGCTGAGTGTCGTAAAACTAAAACCAAACTAGTTACGTTCAATTTGACTGCTCCGACAATTTCCAAACCGGCCAAAATCAAAGTATTACCTGATTACTTGCGACGCTCAATTGCAAACAAGCAATGCTAATGTCCCTTTGGTAAACTGATTAAAGGAGAAATATTTAAATATTTCTCCTATACACTGGGTAAAAAGACCGATTCAACTCGTATCGGCTGCAACGTACAGTTCATATCAAGTTAAGCATTGCAATGTACTGTATTTTAATATCCCATGGTAAATTATTTTGCGAGATTAATTATTTCCAGATTCTTGCGATCGTTATCTTCCGCATCCTCGAAGAAATTTACTCAAAAGCTTTGAAGACTTACGCCGCTTACAATTATTTTTCGTCAATAAACGGGTTTAACCAGCATCATTTACCTGTTCAACAAATAATAAGCAAATGATTTTCTCCATTTTTCAAGAACTTGTTTCTCATTGTTTGTAAGGTAAAGTCAGAAGCATGATTTTTTTTAATTTTATCTTCATACTTTAATATAATTTACTTTAAAAAATTACATAATTTACACCACTCACAATACAATACTCAATTTACAGTACACTATTTACATGCTTGCAATGCTAGTCGCTTACAACAGATTTTATACCATATTTTATTGTTTACTCTACGGGTTACTTTGACTGATAAGCCAGTGTACAATTTTCTACTCGTAATGTAATTAATAAATACTTAGATTTTTTTATTTACTCATTTCATGATTTATTTATTATGTTCTGATGCACAACAAACGAGCAAACAAAAAAAAACAAAACAAATAACGAAATTAACATGTACCATCAACTGGGGCTATAACTACTACTTTACACTCCTATTTACATCGCTACTAGCTATACAAAAGTTGGTCGAGAGTTGACTTACAGAAGCATGATGTCAAGACAGTTGTTCCTCTGACAGTATCTTGGTCACGATTGGCCTGTTATGTCCACGTGACCGCAATTTGTTTTTATGGTGATCGTTGTCATGACAATGATATGACATACTTGGTTTAGAATTTTTAAATTTTATTTTTGTTATCTTCAACCAGCTTTTATTGCAGCTGTCGACTGTTTGTTCTTTTTAGCTGGTTGCTGTCACTGATTTTGGTGACAAAAAAACGAGTTTTAGAACATCTTCGATTGTACTTGTTTCAAACGCGTATCAAAAAGAAAAATACTCTGATTTAATTGTCATTGTTTCTCTATTAATACTTTTTCTCGTTGGCTGAATTGTCGTTAACCTCGTTGCTATAAAAAAACTGAGTGTTACTAGTTGCTAGTGGTCAACCAATTATAACGAATTGCTAAGATAATCTTGTTGTGAACAACAACAAACGCTTCGTATTTTTTTGTTAGTGAGGGTTGTCCAATATACAGCGTATAGTCCGCTTTAGCTTTGAGATGTCTAAGTACAGTGTCATTATCGGTATACGTAGGCTACCGTTTACTGAGCCGCTCAAGAAATGCAATTTTCTTTCAATAGGTCTAGAAGTTTTGTAGTCTTAATAGTTTTCAGGTTTCAAAGCTTTATCAGAACAAAATTTTCTCGATTTATCGTTTAACGATGGATGACTTTTAGAACAGGTCCTCGTTAAGGTGGCTCGAAACAGTTTCCAGCACTTGGTGTCTATAGGTCGTTATAACTCCTCTTTATCACTTGATGCTGCAATTATGGTATCAAAAAACTTCCCAACTATTGGTGAACACGTTGTTGTCCTTTTCATAACATAATAGGTTACCATAGCAACAGTATGACCTGCTAAACACACCCTTAATTACAGCTTTAGGGGCTTATAATTCAAAAACGGCAGGGTGAATTTTTTTATTATCAATATTTGATAAGCATTATTAGGCGCATCTTTTGGCAAAGTTAAAAAAATTTAAGGTGGCTCTGAACGCCACCTACAGAATTTTTTTAAACTTTGCCAAACGTTGCATCTTATCCTGCTTATCCAATTCTATAGTAAGAAAAATTTCACCGTGCCGTTTATGAAATATAAGCGCTTAAAGCTGAAATTAAGGGTGCTTTTAGCAGGTCATAGTGTTGCTATGGTAACCTATTGTGTCAGGAAAATAATGCCAACGTGTTCTCCGGTGATTGGGCATTTTTTTGATACCATGATTATAGCATCAATTGATAAAGAGTGGTAATTGTGACCCATCAAAATTTACGTCTTGGAAAGTGCTGGAAACTGTTTTGAACCACCTTAAAGTCGTTAAAGTTAAGTGTTTGAATAATAATTGGTCTAATTACCAAACAACGAAAATGGAGCACGGAAGTGGAACTAAATAAGCTGCTCAACCGTAAACAATTCACGTGTCGTATTTTAAATTCCAGCAGAACCGCTTATACATCAGCGGACAAACTGTCTTGCAAACTGTTATTGTTAGCTTTGGCATCGAAAAGTCCATACGACTTTTAACTTTGTTGACTTTTCACGTAGCAAAATGTCTGCCTCATTTGAAGCAGAAGATATATCGAACAGTCGAAATGTTTTATTTTCGCCGCAACGACAGTCAACAACAACTTTTGAAGTCGATCTAGACGAAATGGAATTATTCCCTGGTCCTCTGAGTGCAGAAGAAAAAGCATTTTTCGAAGCTGTTCGAACAGGCGACAAAGAGTCAGTCCAGAGGCTACTATGTGACAAACAAGTCGACGTCAATTGCAGAAATACTAACGGAGAAACCGCGCTGGAAATAGCAGTTGATGAGGAAGCAATCGATATCATCAAAACGCTCCTGAAAAATCAAGCAGAACTTGGCTCAACTTTGTTCCAAGCTGTTCGGAACAATTCCTTGCAGTGCGTCAGGATTCTTGTGGCATATGATTCGAATCGGAAAATCTCCACGGCAGAAAAGAGAATTTCAGCAACGGCATCTAAAACCCTGAACTGCTCAGGAATGTTTGATGAGTTTCTGACTCCGCTCGGCTTGGCTGTACTGAACGGAAACTATGAAATTGTTGAATTTCTCATCAGCAAGGGATACAGAGTGGAAGATCCGCAAACAAAGAAAGCTCAAGATGCCGCCGAACGAAGTGAAAAGAATCGATGAGCAGGCTTAAAGATTCTTTGGTAAAATTGAACACTTACAGAGCTTTGGCAAGCCCTCTGTACATATCTCACCTATTCCTGCACCAGAGCAAGAATTTGGGACTACGTAACGCGGAACATGCAGCCAGCGACCCTTTGTTTCGATCTATAGTGTTAAAAAAGAAACTGAAGGAATTAGCAGTCAGCGAAGACGAGTTTCGTGATGATTATCGGGCCCTTTCAGCTCAGTGTGAAAATTTTGCGATTCAGTTGCTCGATGAGTGTAGAAATCTTGAGGAAATCGCTGCTGTTATGGATATGCCGGAACTTGAAAAGATGGAAGAGGATGTGCATTTGAGAGAAAAAGAAAGCGATTACGTGTTCTAAACCTTGCCATAAAACATCACAACGTCAAGGTAAGCTAGACTTCAATATCTAATTGGATTTACAATCGTGTCTTTTTCTGTTCTCGTTATGTCGGTTGCCGGCACGTACTCGTACCGGCTTTTGTTGACATCTGACTATGTCAGAACTTCTAGCCTGTTTACAGCTGCGGCATAGAGTGCTTTCTTGTTACCCTGCGAAATAGTCTACGTGTACATGTACCCGTGCTAAACAGCCCCGCACGGAGCGCGCAAACATTCCGCTTTGCCGCGCGTGTCACACTATCCAACTAACCGCCTTACTTTTTGTTGTTACTACTATCTCAGAACTTAAACCTGTTAGCAACTGCCGTGTACAGTGATTTTTATCGGCTAGCCTGCGAAATAGCCTACCAGTGTGTAGCAAATCGAAACAGCTTCGCACGGAACAGGTTAGAGCTGTGCGCGAGAACGAGAACACTCTCGCGACGCAAACATTCCGCTTTGCCGCGACGCGTATGTCACACTGCTCCCACTAACAACTCAGCTCCAATTATTACAACTTTTCGGGAAACAACGGGCAGCCTTGAAACAAATTGAGGGTCTCAAGCTGAACTAAGACATTTTCACGAATCAAGAGAATTTATAAACATCTGTGCGTGTTGGTATCTTTTTTGTTGTTTTTATCCTCGCAATTATATTAGCTTGTATAACAATGCCTGCGGCTGCTAAGATTTAACTGATATGGAATTTAGTTCATTGGTAGATATGCTGTTGCACGCATAACTAATCTGTGACTCTCGATTATGCAGATTAACCAACAATCACTGACCATTAAAAAGGGCAATAAAGGAATAAAAGACAACTCAAGTTCTTATTGCGCGCCACTGAAGCCAGAAACCAATATACCTGAGAAAATTTGTACAAGGTCTAATATCAACTACAGTGTTTTGGTTTAAGTCACTCGGAAAGTTTCAGCTCAGTTAACATGAAAAAGAAAACAAATAAACGAACAAAATAATAGACCAACAGTGAAATAATCCTTGTTAAAACACTGAAACATGTCCACACGTGTAAACAAAGATCGGAAACCGACATAAACAACTCATAAACACAATAAACAAGACATACTTGCACTTGCCAAAAACCACTTTCTAAACTTTTGTTAGTTTTTTAAAAGACCGACCTCTTCAAACTATATTTTGAAAACCATAACCTAATCTCACTGAGCGGGTTCCGAGATTCTGCCAGCGCCGTAGCTAGTAACAGGCCAACCGAGGCACTTGCCTCGGTCATTTCTTTGGCTTTTGTTGTTTATAGTACCTAATCTGATACCTAGGAAGAGAACTCAACCATAGACTGATTGCCTCAGTCATAAGTTATTCATAGACATTGCCTCAGTCAAAATTTTTTTCTGGCTACGGCCCTGCACTCGAGAACTCGAGAACATCTTTCAGGTGTGTAGCTCTAGACTATATCTCCCAGTTTATGGTTAATTGAAAGATTAAGTGAATTTGTTCTCCGATAGCATCTTCTTCAAGTTTAACATGGAAACATGCTTTCCAGAACCAAATTATTTTCAAAAGCTAACTGAAGTGCTGAAGAAGACTAGCTAGCTATACAGAAGGTGGAACCATATGCCAAGAGAGATAATATTTTATTTTGCTGAGATACTTACGAGAGTAGTATCAAGAGATTTGGCTTCATTTCTGGTCAAACCTGGGCTAAACCAAAAGTGATGACAAAGTACCACCTCTCTTAGACGATATGCTCAAAGGCACCAAGATTAAGATATTAAGTGAACTGTTGAAGGAAGAGCTAAATACTATCAGTGTTCAACGATAAATCAAAGAAGCAGCGGCGTAACGTATACTGAACGCGTAACGCGTAACGTATACTGAATAGCATGTAAGTGTGGTAAGTGCATTTCCGTCAACAAACAGGCCGAGTGGTTTGTTTCTGCTTCGTATGTTCCTCGGCACTCAAACATTTCCTATATGTTTTTCAGTTTATAGCTCATCCTTACAGTCAAGTGATGTTGAATTCAGTCGTGTACAAGGGAACATTGGGATGGCATCAACTGTCTTTTCCCATTAAACTTGTTCTGGTCACGTTGTACACCATTTTTATGCCGCTGTGCATGCTGGGATATATGCTTACTCCAACCAACCGTATTACAAAGAAGCTGGAGATACCGCTGCTCAAGCTGATGAGCCAAGCTTCCTCTGTTCTATGGTTTCTGATTTTGGTAACAATGTCAGCCTTCCAGGATAAATATGACACGTTTTTACGTCTGTCACCATTGAGTAAGTTGGCCTTAATGTTGGCTTTATTTTTATAACTTTGATTTTCAAGGTTTTAGTTTGAAAAAAGTTTTTGCAGTCAGTACTAATATGTTATGGCAGGACCCCATCAATAGCAGCGTGCAACAACTCCGGTGTATTCTTGTCACGGTGTTTTCACACACCGATCTATTTTTAGTTTGAATTACCGCGAATTCAGACACCCGCAGTAGCCTCGGTGACCAATCACAAGCTCGGACATAAATTTAAACTGACGTCACCATCTAACCTATGCGCGATCATGTAGACCAAAATAGACTCTTCTGTAACAATGCCATGACAGGCTTAGTATGCATTACAGTTACACGCTCGTAGTCATGGACTCCTGGTTATGGGGACCGGGCAAAGCACAGTGGTGAGATCGTTCACCTCCAGCAATGTGGCCCGGGTTCGATTACAGCCCGGTGCCATGTGTGGGTTGAGTTTGTTCTCGCCTTCCGTCCACTCCTCCTAGGTTTTTCCTCCGCCGGGGTTCTCGAGTTTTTGTCATTTCACAAAAACCAGTTAATTCTGATGTGGTTTCCTTTCTAAATATTGTGATTTATTTATGATGACTCACTGTTGATTCCATACCTGTTTTTTTTCCTCAGCTATAATCATTGGAATCTGGGTGATAGGAATCACTGTTCAGGAAATCAAACATGCTCTGCACGAAGGAAAGCAGCGATACCTCTCGGCATGGTGGCACCTCGCTGTAATACCCATGATCATAGGCTACATTATAGCTGCTGTCCTATGGATCGTGGGCTACGCATTCATTGCCTCGGATTCAGGTTCATGGACCGTGCATGTCCGCCAGTTACTGGGCTCCACTTCACTCGCACCATACCACCTCCTGCTGTTGTCTAACAGTTTCTACTCCTTCGCAGTGGTTCTCACGTTCTTTGAAGCCTCCCACGTTCTTCTGGTTAACTCCACCTTAGGACCGCTTCACTTGTCGCTCATGAATATGGGCAGAGATATCATGAAGTTTTTCGCGCTTTTTTCCCTCAACGTTTGTGCGTTTGCCCTCGCTATGAGAAAACTGTACTCACAGTACGTACAGACCTCGACACAAGTCACAAAGAACAACAACAGCACAACAAGCCACGCCTTTGAAAGGTATCTTACCCTGTCTCGAAACTCTATAAATGCTGACTATGATAAATGATAAATATAGTTAGCCTATCGTTACACAAGAAATTTTTCATAACTAATAATATACATGAAAAAATTACTCGATTCTGATTGACTGAGAGCAGTGCAGTTCAAGTGTAAAGCCCTGGTCAA
>JAHPZR010048289.1:5000-7500 GCA_019787425.1 Platygyra sinensis
GACCTTTTAAACGAATATATATATATTTGCGTATGTTCAAAGCCAAAGTTTTATTTTTTTTCCCAGAAAACTCCACCATTGCTTCTGGCGAAGTAAACACGATCTTAGTTATCACCGTAAGGGCATTCCAGTAAACACGATCTTATTTAGCACCAACAGCGGAGTCCATGGCTGACGACAGACGTAATACCTTCTTTAGCGCATTGAATATTCCCTTCGAAAGTTAACATGCAAGCAAAACGAAAATACAGCTTAACTCTGAATAATTTCAGCCTTAGTAGCCAGCAACTGGTCCTAAGTTACATTCTTTATCCTTGCAAATGCCTTGACGTGCATCTCCAAGGGATTCTGGCCCAATTTTGACCAAATAAACCCTCCCCAACTGACCGCAAGTTTATTTAATTCGCTAACTAGGCAAAACTCTCCTGAGGGGAGGTATGAAGAAAAGAGCTGAGAAATGGCCTGTAATTGGCTGATGATGACATCATCCGCGGAGGTTTGGGATTTGTAACCGACAAAACTAAAAAAAACAAGAAGTTTAAAAAAACTTAAAAACCGCGCTTTTTTAACTCTTTTTCGCTCACAAAAACATTACGCAATATTTAGCAACAACGTTTTGCGAGAAACATTACCCGGAAACAATTGGTAAGGGTTAGGGTTAATGGTAAGCTTCTTTATAGCGTTCGGGTTTTCGATATAGTACTTCAATCAAACCAATTGCTGGCAGCAAATCCTCGGTGGTCTAGTGGTTAGGCTGAAAGGCTGCCGGTCTGGAACTCCGAGTTCAAATCGACCTCGTCACAAGATTTTTTAAAATAACTTAAAACCACGCTCTTTTAACTCCTTTGAGCTCACAAAAACATAACGTAATTTTTTTGCAACAACGTTTTGCGAGAAAACATTACCCGGAAACAATTTAAAAGATTGAAACAATAGAGATTACGTGATTCAAAGTTGGCTCTGTGCCTAGGTTGTAAGAGATTTTCACATTCTTTGCATAGCGTGGTTGTGTGATTTGTAATCGGAGACTTCGTTTACCTAGCTCGAAGGAGAAAAGGTCTCACAATTGACCAATCAAACGAATATATATTTCCATATGTTCAAAGCCAAGGTTTTTTTTTTTCCAGAAAACTCCACCATTGCTTCTGGCGAAGTAAACACGATCTTATTTATCACCAGAAGGGCATTCCAGTAAACACGATCTTATTTATCACCAACAGCGGAGTCCATGGCTGACGACAGACGTAATACCTTCTTTAGCGCATTGAATGTTCCCTTCGAAAGTGAACATGCAGGCAAAACGAATATACAGCTTAACGCTGGATAATTTCAGCCTTAGTAGCCAGCAACTGGTCCTAAGTTACATTCTTTATCCTTGCAAATGCCTTGACGTGCATCTCCGAGGGATTTTGGCCCAATTTTGACCAAATAAACCCTCCCCAACTAACCGCGAGTTTATTTAATTCGCTAACTAGACAAACTCTCCTGAGGGGAGGTATGAAGAAAAGAGCTGAGAAATGGCCTGTAATTGGCTGATGATGACATCATCCGCGGAGGTTTGGGATTTGTAACCGACAAAACGAAAAAAAAAAAACCGAAGGCAGAGCAAGAAACCGCCCAGCCTCCGGCTGCGCGGTTTAAAAAAAAACCGAAGCAGAGAAAGAAACCGCCCAGCCTACGGCTGCACGGTTTAATTATGCGATCGTTCCGTGACATAGTTATCGCCGTCGTCTACTGTTACATAACGACCGAGTTTCATTACGCGAAACGTGACTCTGTCTGACTCTGGCCTTTCAGCATTTGGAGGTGTTATGTTTCAACGGTTTGAATTTACAAAGGCTTGTATGGGAAAAAACGTTAATAGACATTTTAGCCTAAATTTTGATATTTTCTCAATAAAAATGACTTACCTGAATGCCTTATTGTCTTTGCTATAGTCATCTTGCTTTTCAGCACGATTCGTAGCCTTTTAAGCGAGTTATCGTTTTTCGAGTTTCTTCTCCTAAGAAAGAGTAACTCTACTCTTTCTTAGCAGAGGAAACTCGAAAAGCGATAACTCGTTTAAAAGGCTACGGATCGTGCTGAAAAGCAAGATGACAATAGCAAAGACAACAAGGCATTCAGGTAAGTCATTTTTATTGAGAAAATATCAAAATTTCGGCTAAAATGTCTATTAACGTTTTTTCCCGTACAAACCTTTGTAAATTCAATCCGTTGAAACATAACACCTCCAAATGCTGAAAGGCCAGAGTCAGACAGAGTCACGTTTCGCGTAATGAAACTCGGTCGTTATGTAACAGTAGACGACGGCGATAACTATGTCACGGAACGATCGCATAATTAAAGAATAAAAAAATAATAATAACTCCTCACAACGAGAGCTTGGGCCGCCTGTGGTAGGATTGACTTCGGTGACGACGCACGAGTCATCTGAAATAAATTAAAGTCGATAATGATAAAAGATAATTGAACTTCTGCAAATGTTAAATTTAGTTCAGTC
>JAHPZR010048290.1:0-19276 GCA_019787425.1 Platygyra sinensis
CTGCAAAAAAGGTACAATTATGTTCTTAAATCACCTTTATCCAGCGAGAGCTAGCCCGTCGACGTGGCCCCCTTTTTCTCTCTCGGCCGCATCTTAAGAGAACTAAAGTTAAAGAAAGCGGGAAGGGATCTGGCGGAAGCTGTACTCGCACGCTAAAACGATCGCACTTTCGGTCCGAACATTGTTATTGAGATAAGCTTACTTCACTGAGAATGATCCAAGTGCTGTAAAATTAACTCTTAGCAGGTCCCGTGAGAGAAATGAACGGCAGTAGCGCTTAATTCGTAGTCGAACACCAAGCTGAAAGGATTAAATTATACCAAATCCCCGACATGAAAAATTAGATCAAAGTTATTGCGGTGAATATGTATGTAAACGATGAAAAAGATTGAAAACAAAACGGTTAGCCTTTCTGCTATCTTTTTAAGTTCCTGTTCATTTGGCAGTGCCGAGTTATAAAAGCGCTTTCGCATTCTAAACACAAAAATGTTCGGTGACGGCGGATATATGGAACGAAAATTTTGATCCTATTTGTCTTTCGATACTTGTGCCAAAAAGCACTCCACTCAAGCTAGTTATAAAAGCTGTAATTATCCCTCTGAAAAAATGTTAAATTCGTTAACTGAGGTTTCGTCCTAATAATTGCTCTCTTATCACTCCATATTTGATCATAATAACAGTGCCTAATTTCTTCGCATAATTATAAGTCGTTTTTGTTTATCCCTTTGCAAAACGCACGAACGAAAGCCGGAGGGGTTATCTCTTGATGAACCTAACATCGAGTTCAACAGCTTCATGAACATTCCAAACAGTAGCCTGCTGTTGTACTCGACACTGTGAATATCACACAAAGTCAATTGTCCCAAACCAAGCCACTAGTGATAACCATGCTACAATTCAGTGGATAGAGAGCATGAAGGAGCAACTTAAGATAAAACTGGCATTTTTTGTTTCATTATCGAAGGCATCACCGATAACCTTTCATCTGTATCGTTGTAATGATGATCCGAAATATGATGCCGGCGAAACAGAAACCGCACGAAAAAGGAACAGGGTTGTTTCGACAATTCAAATCCTAACCAAGCATTTTTTCCACTAAAAATCACGACACAAAGTGACAGCACTGTCTTGAACGAATCTTCAGGAACGACTTCACTTATTGAAGCGATCTGGCCAACCGAAGTCTTGAAAAAGACAAACTTAGCAGATATGTACTTTTTGCAGTTGCGTCATCATGTAATGAAAATCGGTTCGCACAATCTGAGGAGGTAGTTTTGAATTTTTTTTATGATTTCCGGCAATGCAATAACATTTGTCTTCCGATAACACTAGAATAGTAAACAAACACATAAAAAGTAATGAATTGATTCAATAAAATTACAGAAAGAATTCTTGACATGTTATGGAAATTTGTACTCATTATGAGGGGAAACGTTCTCCGTTAAATATATAAAAGTTCAGGCCAACATCTTCGATTTGAACCTTCAAACAATAGACTAGAAGTAACGTTCGAGATAGCTAGGCTCCTCTCAAATTGATAAGAAATGGTAACATTGTTCAGTACTCAACTCAAGAGAGCAACGACTTAATTAATACACGAAGAAAGAGAATTCAGTTGCTTGCTGTTACGTTAGGCGTTTTTACGCGAAGATTTTCCCCTTGCATTGTCCAAGTTTCACTTTCCCTTTTTTTGAGCTCGAATTTCCAAAGCTCAATTACTGCGGCCTGAAAAAATATATGTCGATATTAATATTCTTGAAGGAAAGAAAGTTGAATTTCCTACCGCTTACACCCACTGTCGAGGAATCACGTTTGTTTTGAAAGGAAACAAGTCCGTGAGGTCGGCGTCGCGACAAAATTAAGAAAAACAAACACAGCACTCTGGGGATCACGCGAAAAGTATCGAGTGAATATTTCCTTTATTAACTCAAGTATGTCGAGAACAAAGGATGCAATAAAAAGACCACTGATTTCTCTTTCTCTTTTTGAATGTTGTTGTTTTTCTTGCATTCTGTCAACGAAGATCGTGTCTAAATAGATAAGCGTGTGAGATGTGGCCATGCTGAGAAAATACCGTCAAAGCCCAACTTCTTTACATTTAGAGTGTTCAGAGCTCAGCTAATTATCAGCTACTCACTCAGTTGCGATTATGCATTCAATTCAGGACGAGTTAACAAGAAGCGCTTTATCTACTACACTCTTAAATCTAAAGATAATTTTCAAATTGTTTCTCATAAACGTAGCACAAAGGTGATAAAAATCGATACAAAACCAACCGGCATCTCCGGATCGAAACGACGCCTACGCGAATGAAACAACAGAAATCGTCATACCTCCGTAGTTCAGAGCTTTTCTTGACAGTTGCACGAGTTCATTAAAGAATTATCCATCAAGCAATCGCTTACATTCAAACCATTAGAAACACAACAAGACAAAAAAGTGATCGGCGCTGAACCAGCGTACACTAAATCGCGTGCCTTGAACTGGGCGCCTGCTGGTTACTAACGGCGTTGCACACGCGAAGAATGCACAGTCACACGTCCAGCTGATAGAAATACTACATTACCGAATTCAATCGGGCTTGGCCTCCCAGTGAACCAGCGGGAAATCCACGGGAAATCGCCTCAGTCTTGTCCCTCTGACGTGCGGCGAGGCAGGTTTAACCGCCGACTTGCTTATTTCTGTAATCTGTTTGCTTTCCAAACTGGCTCGATTAGCAGTTTCTCTCGGACGAGAACTTAATCCGGTGCTAATACAATGAAAAGATTTATGGGCCAAGAGGTGAAAATAAACAGAAAACGAGGGCCAAATCTGCCATCACTTGCCGAAGGTCAAAGATTGCGAATGCTCCTCAAAGAAAACACGAGTAGGTATGAGAAAATAATACACCTGACCTGAACCTGAACGAACAGATAATAAGGACAAAAAGCATCTCATCCGCTAAGGCTTGATATACTCTTGATTTACAAGCAACTTCTCAACAAGATCATAAAAAGAAATGTATGCCAACTAGTACTAAGAATTCAGATATTTCGCGCCGAGCAAACTTTTCAAAACTGCTCGATTTTCAGGCGTTGCATTCCCTGCAAATCTATATCTATATCAGCTTTAAGTCAAACCGTTGCAAAACAATGATCGACTCGGAGTTAAAATTTTCACGGGAAATTACAGCGGTGCCAACGCTGGGGTCTGTCTGGCTTCTTACCCAACCACGCTGACAGAAGTGATCTATGGTACATGGTGTCGGTTATATTTCACCTTATTTATCTATAAAAATAGAGCTGTTTTCAAAAACGATCCTCTATTCCCGCAATGCATTACGGCTTTGATCACGCTTTCGTGAGTGCGGATTAATTATCGTAATAGTATTACGATTACGAAAAATTTTGTCCCATAGAGCGGACAAATCCAATTTGCTTTGTGAAGTACATGAATAAACTTGTCATTCTTTCGATGATGCAAACTTGGCCAAGGAATCGTGTTTGGTTTGTTGTGTTTTGTTTTAACTGTTTTCTTCCAATTTTATTTTTCTATCAGCGATGCCGTGAAAAGGCAAACCCTAATTTTTGATTACACTGATGAAAAAGAAAGGGGTATTTTACCCCATTTTTGATTCTGTCCTGGTATACCGGTAAACAAGGGAATAACCATTGTTCTTTCTTTGTGTAGGAGTCACTTGTTACCTGTTGTGTATTGTTTGGTATTTTGTATCAGCTCTTGTGTATCGGTACATAAGGACAGAACCCGATTTTTCCAGCCAATTTTTGTTTCCCTTGAAGGTTCGAAAAATTTGGGATTTCACTGCATCGCCTAACAGGTTTTTCCATCACTGATGGAAATGAAATTAAAGTTGGTATTTTTCATTACTTTCAGTTTGTCGGCAGGCGAAGGAGAGAATTCAAGCTGTGGCTAGCGAGCCGAATAACAAACAGCTCCATAAACACAGACAATCAGGCAAAAGCAGAACTCTTTATATTGCTCACAACGGAAATGAACTATATAATAAATAGCTTTCACATGTTAACAAACAAATAAGTAAAACATGATCTGAATGAGACAAGAGTGTAACATAGAAAAGCACACATACCGGCGCAACTGAACTAATTTCTACAAACAAAATTTCCCTTCAGCTTTGACCGTTTGTATCAACGAACGAAAGACAGTTTCCGCGATTCTTACAAGAGCATGAGAGCTAATGGCAGTATTAGTAAGAAACAACCTAGAAACGATTTGTACAATTTTTAGAAACGATTTGTACAACTTTTAGATCTGTGTGGAACTTTCTTCCAACCAAACCTGGTGCCATTTGTGAGAGTTCCTAAGCTGTGTTTCAGGATGATTTCGCTAGATAACGGCTGTAGAAAGACACAAGAAGCGCGAAGATTTCACCGTCAATATCATTGCGGAATTCTTAAAATATCATTTTAACATTTTCCTCATAACTGAGAATTTATTAATGCTCGATAATATTGGCTATCGTATATATTTAGATCGGGAAACTTTGTGTGAGACCGCCAAAAGTTTACAAACACTTTCAGGTAGAAAAATTAATAATCTCGACACGATCAATCAATGAATCATTAGAGTTAATACAGTAGAATAAAAGACCGAAACTTCGTCAAGTCAGTATCTAGGGACAAATGCAGTCACGATGCTCGCGACTTTCACCCAAAGTCGAAACAAGAAGCACATAATGCAAACAACGCTAACCTCAATGTATCCACAAACAGGGTACCTTCAGTTGACAGTTCATCACCAAACGTACGAAGCTCGACAAACTCAGAGTATCCAAACTTTCAAGATTATTAGCATCCGGTCGGCAATCCCTTGCCATTAAAAGACGGCAGTCTAAGGATCTGAAAACTTCCTGTAGATTTATAAATAGGACATCGCAAAAATACTGTTTATTTCCATGTCGCTCTCTAGCAGAGCTCTTTTGCGCTGTTCCCTAGAACTCACCACGTTTTAACCAACACTGACTAACCCAGTGTTAAAATGTCTCTACTTTCAAGAAACAAATTTAGTAGGTAGGTAATAAAGTATAAAGGACCTGAAAATCTTTGCAATGATGTCGGAATTCAAGACCTCATTCTCCCAGGCGATTTCTAAAAAAAACTCTACCGATCGCTACTAAGACGACGCTAATACCAACGCGAGGAAAACCTCAAGTTTTCATTTTCGCCGAGGAAACTTCCTCTTGGCGCGCTAGCATGTTTTTTGCAAGCAGTCTCTTTCTTTTCCTAGCCCTTCTAACCATGCATTCCCTCCTCGTTTCTCTCCTCTCCATAATATATTTAATTTTGAGTTCCGCGCGAGGAGGGTTTCAGGAACAGAACCGACTACTCGTAGTATAGCGTGTTTTCGCTTTCTGCGAAACACAAAGGCTGCTATTTCAACGAGCCAAAAAGCCGCCATTTAAAGAAATATCACAATAATTATTAGATGATAGCAGAAAAAAACAGTCACGCCCCGTCTATAAAGTATCGTTTAGGTCAATTACTGTCTGTCCTGCAGCAAGAATTGACCAATAAGTGCTGGATTCTTAGTTAAATACCTGAAGATCTACTTGGAATTTTTTTGAACGTTGCTGTAACTCAGGTCTTGAAAGCAATGAGAGACCAAACAGTATGCGTAAAGATGTAGAGCCTGGCTACTCTACCAGATGACAGATCGAGTCGTATTTGCGGTTTCAAACACCGATACCCCACCGATACCTTGAACTCAAAACCTGTCAAAACCCTTACTCAACATCTGTCACACTAAACGCTAAAGAAAGTGCGTGAAACAACTAATAATAATTGCTAATTAAGCACACCTTTCAGAATGCTTAGGTTTCTACTTTTCCTCTTCAGTTACGCGCTGAAAAATCTTCATACGGAATAGCATTAATTAAATTCGCGTGAAATTTACAACAACCGGCTAAGAAAACATAAAGTTCGTTCCATCATTCCTATGATCCGCGATCTCTGTGTTCAATTTTTTCGACTTTGTTTAGCTCTGTTACCACGCATCTGTTCCCAGGGAAGACCGCCCAAACTCACGCTTCCTCTCCTCTCCTTCTGATCATGTTTTAGAGTGACCTACCGGCCATTTGTGTCACCAGACAATAAATAAAAAAAACGCAGTTACCTACACAAAAGAAGAGATGAGATTGCCGGGATCCCACCCCGTTATCACCGGATCCCAGCACTGTCCGGTTCACTTTAACGTGCTTTTATGCTTTCATTGGAAAACGTATTTGATGAGATTTTGCTAAAGAAATATGCTCGAAATTTATTGCGACCCGAAAGAGTTTTTTGCGCGCAGCATTTCTTTGACAACGTTTGATCCCGTTGCGAAAATTGGCCCCTGGTTTAGCAGATAATCCCACAAATCTTCTCTAGTTTTGTTCACGTAGTCCCCGCAAACAAAGCTGTATAAACCTATATTTGAAAAACAAAAGAAAAATTGTTTTAGAAAATAAAGGAATGTTATCGATCGCCACAAAGGAAGGAAATGCTTAACCCGTTGAGAAATTTAGCAGGAAAAGGTTTTATTTTTTAACAACATTTAGTAATCCGCAAATACGCAAGAGAAGTTGGGCACATCACACGCACGTACACAACATAAAATACAACAAAACACTGAATATATCTTGTCAAAATAAGCCTGTCGTCTATTCGACTCCAGTTAGACGGAACTCAAGACACGGTCTTTTTATCAATGATTGACTGTATCCAGTCGCTCTCTGCCCCAACAGGCCAGCTATCAACACAACGACCAGCAGAACGTACGTACCAACCGCGCAGCGCAAGCGAAATCGAAACTCGACCGCAAAAGAAAGCACTGTTTTCTCACATGAGCTCATCAACATTTTCTCTTTCGTTTAGCGCGCGAACAGGAGTATTGATCTGTGACAAAAAATAACGAAGGCTACTCATTTGACCGAAGAATTGAACCTAAACGCTAACTGCGCAAGGCAAAACACGAAACTCCTAAAAAAATACTCTTGTACGGTAGGATAAGACAGAACGCTCCGTGTGGGAAAACCTATTTTGCTTTCTATTAAACGTCTAAGCTGGACCCACGGAAAATTTCTTTTTCCTAAAGAAGCTTCTGCTCGAAAGAGTGCACGAAACATTGAATATCCAGTGACGTTTCCTCGCTATAGCCATCAATACTCTTGAAGAACTATAAGTTCTCTGTGGGTCATTTTATTCGCTCTACTCGGCTTTTTGTTGCATCAGTATTGCGCAGCAGCTCTTGACAGAGCCGGGGGAAATTATCCTTTAGACTCGGGTTGTTTCATGCCGCAAAGTTAAGTCCCGCCTGAACGACGAACGAATAACTGGATTGGAAGAAGCCTTGCGGTCCTCACCGCCAAAATAAAGCCTGGCAAGTCTGCATTTTCTTCAAAATCACTATGTCTGGAATGACGTGCAACTGAAGCGGCTAGAATACTAAAGTGGCCCCTTAGTTAGCACTAGGGAAAGCCCTTTTTTGAAAAGCAACACCGAGATATTGAATAAAAGACACTTTTGTTAACCCGCAACAGTGACGCATTTTTTTCGAGGAAAAAAGGTGTCCGAAAGCGACTACTGATTTCGTTTCGTAATTATCAATTTATTTGTTCCCCTTCGCCTTTTAATTAAACCGCAAGTCGATACCGCACGAATGTTCCATAATGCTGAAACAATAACTAATGATTTTTGACGGGAGGGCGGCGTTGTTGCTGGCCAAACCTTTAAGGATGAGGAAGAGAGAAAAAAACGCAAATTGATCAAGGCACATAACAAAGGGTTTGAAAATCTCGAACATCCGCTTCCTTCTCACGATTTTATCAATATTATGATGTTTTTGGCCCGTGAACTTGTAATGCGGTAGTCGTGTTGTGGATTCTCGCGCTAAAAAGGAGTTTATTATTAGCGCGAGTACAACGAGAAATCAATTACGACACGAGCGACAACAAACGTGCTTCTAAAAGCTTCATTGTTATCGGCGATGATAAATGAATCTTGATAATGTTATCAGCCATCCAACAAACCAACCAAAAAGTCTATAATGTCAACAAAAACGCTTGTATGGACCTCAAATCAGCTAAAAATCTAGTAACATAACACGGGAAATATTACCTTTTCGACCGGGCGATAAATCTGATATCAAGTCACTCTCGCTCCAAGGGTTTAGAGAAAGACCACGAGATTTCACCAGCTACCGATCGCGACGTCTTTTTGTGACCAGAATCCCTCCTCTTCTGTGTTGTCTATGTCGCCAGAACGAACGATTCTTACTAGTCAAACCAGAGGTCACTGCCCAGCCTGTGCACTAACAGGGAGAATCACTTGCGGAATGCAAACTCGAGATTTCTCTCGGTGTCTAGTTGCGTGAAGCCTGCAGTTTGTAAAGAGAATCCCGTCGACTTCGGGGCAGAATCTGTTTTTTGTTCCACCGAGAGTCAAATAACTGAATTGGCTTACCAAACAAACACTCACGTAACACGCACACAGTTTTAAGTCCAGAACAAGCCGCCACGAAATTGAAATGCACGAACTGACGGGCCAAAGCCGGCGCACAGTGGATATTACTTTGTCTATAGGAAATCGACTGGTTGTCGGAAACTCAACCACTGATCATGAGACAATTCCTGTCAAAACAGCGGCAAGTGTTGGGAGATATAAAACTGACATCTCAATTCATCTCTCTCGTTTCGAAAGTTTTCGCCAATGTTTCATTAAAAAAAAAATAAAATAAACACGGTGAACAGACTAGAAAAATTCTCAACAACAAGCAACTGCGTCACTTGACCCGGTATTTCAATAAAGATTTACGTGACAGTTCATTGGAGATATGAAAACGTTTTTACACAGAGCGCGCCATCAAGAAATCAAATTGTGCCACAGTTGTCAAAGTTTACCTACAAAACAAAAGACGGGATATACGCAACAAAAAGGCAATTACCCTCTTCCGTTTTATAACGCAGAGCGCGCCCTCGCTAAACTGCCATATTGTAACTTTAGTCATGCAGATAGAACACAAGAATTTCCAATGACTACATACCTTTTACTATGTGGTTTTCCGACGGTAAAATCTGCGCGTTGCCACATAACACCATCATGTTGTCAGCAGTATCTTTGCGTTGTATTTCGCTCCATGTTTTGTGGAATGGATCGTTGTGGCTGACCTAAACACAGCGTAGCCAAATCATCATTATGAAATGGTCGTGCTTGTCAATATTCATTTATCATGCTCCACCGAACCCGGACCCTAAAAGGCAACGTGACATTTATTAATAGAACCAAGACGTTTTAAATTGTTTATGTCTGTTTGCGATTAGCGGTGTCAAGGTTGACCCTTAAAAAGGGAGGATACTACATTAATTAGCTTTTATTGAGAAATCTACGATTTCCAATCACGGAGTGAAAAATAAGGCCTTCCCGCTCAAATCTACCGCAATCACTAAGTGGGTTTGCCGCTGAAAGTGCAAGTTAAGTTAAAGACACTTAGAGAAGATTCCATCGTACTCCTCGGCTTGCTTCCAGTCAAAACAATCGCCCACTTAAAAAACCATTGTCTGCTCTTTCGCGGCCTTCGACATCCAGTATAATATAAAATAATTGTTTTTTAATTTAAAATTTTGCAAGAGGAAACATGTATTTTGCGTTACAGAGAAATAAAAAAAACGTTGACGACCTCGATCGTGACGATATTGCGACCTTCGCTTGAAAAAACCGGCCGAGTGCTGAATACTGCCTGCCATTTGGGCAGCCAGGCTGTCTATCAAGCTAGATAACGTTCTTGTTTTGAAGAGAAAGTAAACAATCAAAGCTAAGCATAGAAATCACGCCCAGAACATCAAGCAATATCGCTCTTGTGGTATTTTTAGAACAGGTTATAGCGATGTTTTAAATGGACTGCTACAACGCCAGATCGTTTTCGTAGAATATCTGTTCGAAAGGCCTCGGATATCATGAGGAGGAAAGTGTTATGCAATTTGGAGTATTCTCAAGAAAAGAGTCACGTAGAAGGTCACAAGGACCAATAATCGGCCTGTTGTCTTTGAAGTGATATTAAAAATGTCCAAAAAACCGGGCCAGCTGTGATCTTCGCCAAGGCAACAGCTGCTAATACGATTTCTTTGCCTTATAAGTCTGTCTAATCTCGCCTGCTTCAGTTTCGTAAATGCACACTGACACATCCTTAAGTCCTGGACCCAAACGATGAGGGAAAATAACAACCACACGAATGCAAACGGAATTAATATTCGCTAAAATACTTCTGATTTTTCTACAGACTGAACCGCGATGTTCTTTAATATTTGCTCACTTAGTTTCAGGCTCCTGACTTAATGAAATGTGGAACAGTTCAAGAATAGTTCATGAAACGAAAGACCAACGCGTCTGTGCATTCCACTTCTCGCTTCGTACCCAGGCCAGAGGGGAGACTTTCCTTTCAGAAGATCTCTCAAATTCTACTTGTTCCCAGTGCTACTCGTTTTAAAGTGTCGTTTCGCCAATTTCGTGACCAAAAGAAACGGAGCATCTGGGTACGAGAATGAAGACCTATAAGAACAGACTTTTCTCATGATTCTTGACGCTATCTTCTTTAGTTTCCAAACAATCGGTTTGTTCAGCTTCAAACCGTCTTAATACTCATCATTCATTACAATTTGCCCTGCTCTGCTAGTCAGTTGAACCAGGAGCCCATTACCCGTTTGAACTTGACTCGACATGTATGGTAAAGAATTCATTGGACTGCAATCTCAATATGTGCCACTCTCAGTTTAAATACTGTGATAGGTTTGGGTTTCAGTTATAGTACCCTGGGTCAATGTTTAACCTAAAAATTCCATGAAACTGTGACATTTAGTATTCGTTCACAAAATGTAGCGAATTGGATTCAGTGGAAGGCCCGCATCTGAAGATTTAGACTTGACACTAATGGCTGTTCCCTTGGGAACAGCTATTAATTTTGTTACTCAAAAATTTTCGATTTTTTCCTTAGCTGCCAGACCTGAATCCGGCGAGAAAACAAAATGTCTTTTAGTCCGAGGGATCAATCATGAAGTGACTTCATACACAGCATCTAGCACAATGCAAACTTTGCAGCTGACAGGAGCCTATTACGTGCAGTTGGACGGTTTTACAATGGGCATGCTCAGAAACGTTTGAATTTGGCGGGAAACAGTTAGCAAGACGACCGAAATCCTGCACTGTGATTGGCTACCCGAACGGGTAAAATGGGGCTTCCTTGTCCGCGTTCCTCGCGCGCGCTGCCCGCTGCCTCCCGCAAGACAATCGTTTGACCAAGAGCAAGCTTGTTCGCTCGAGGCAGAGATGTCCATAAACAAGCATGTAATTATAAAGATCTTGGCTAATATCCAGTCATCTTCAAAAGCGTTCAAAAGCAAGCTTAACAAATCAAGCTCAACAATCAGCTACAGATAACCGTGGGAGGCGCAGTGGCCTCATGGTTAGTGCGCTCGACTCCGGAGCGAACGGTCCGGGCTCGAGCCCTGACCAGGAACATTTGTGTTGTGTTCTTAGGCAAGACAGGGGCATAAATGGGTACCGGCGAATTTAATGCTGGGGGTAACCCTGCGATGCTACAGCAACCGGAAAAATCTCCGGCCTGATGGGCCACTTGGCGCGAATGCCCGAGCCACAAACCCCTCCCCCCTTCCCCCGGGCAGCTTGCTCTGAAGAAGGCAGTTCATTTACCTTGATCAAATTTAAGTTGATAACTAGCTGTTTCACTTGCTTTCCGACGCATCCCAACACCGCGTTTCTTCAGAAAGTAATACACTGTTGCCTTTAAAGTCTAAGACGAAAATTCCTTCCATTAATCAGTCTATATGTATATATGTTCACAGAGTTAATGTTAAGCCGGGTTTTAGCCGCTAATATTTTCCAAGTATAAAGCTCCCATACCTATTTGGGTTTGTTCCATTTATCATTTCAATACATGTACTTCTGAACTTGGATGATCATCTGCACTGACATTGCACTAAGAACTCAGTGTTTACATCGTTATGCGGTTACAGTTCAAAACGTACTTTCTTAATGTGCGGCGTTGAGTTGAAACGTCAGTTATGAGTTTCGGACGCGAATCGAAGGGGGCTGCTTTCAAATTCAAAAAGTCCCCGGCACCATTCGCTATAAAACTTAAAATTTCTTCCACTGAAAAGCCCCTCCGAATTCTAATCTGTGCTATTAAGGCATGAGGGGTTCCTTTGACGGAAAAACAAAAAAGAGCGCCTTATGGCAGGTTTTGTAATCAAGCCGACCCGAAATGAGACCACCAAATATCAAAAAAAAAGAACACAAATATATAAAAAAAAAAAAAAAACAGAGTTTATCATGAGAATTACAATCTTTTTGGGGGGGCTTTAATTCACTTTGCAAAAACCCCTGCGGACAGATTTTGCAAACAGACTCGGAAATACTGTAAAAATAAATCCGCCATTCTCCATTCCTTTCTCTTGGCGCATGCAGCTTCCCTGCACTTGAATTGATACATAGGCTCTTCATAGCTTGTGGACAAGAGAAAATAATCTCTTGCTATGGAACAATTGAAGAAAGTTGCATTGCAAGCAGTAGGACCGGCCTCTAGCTTTGCGTGACAGATCTGGCAAAAACTGGAGCGGCTTGCTTTGCATCGCGTGTCCCGCTCAGCACGGTCTGGGCTCCAAGAACAAACGCAAGAGCCGCAGGCAAAAAGGGAAAGAAAAAGGGCCAACTCTCGCTTTCAAGCTCGTTTTCGCTCTTCCATGCACTCTCCCAACAATCCATGAACGTGACAAGGGTTAGATTTAAATAGAAAAGTGTTATTGAAAGCTAAGCTCACGTTTAAAGTTGGAACAGATGTTCTGAAAGAAATCACACAACCTTTTTTTTTTAGATACTTTTAAAGGTAATAGAACCAACTTTGGGTCAATGGACATATCGATAGATTTACCCGATAAACTAATCCATCTTAATTGATGCTGTTTTTATCTTCGTTAGCCATGCCACGACAATATTTCCATTAATTGAACGGAAATCAGTTGTGTTGCCGTCTATTTCCTTTCTCGTGATCTGTATAAGCGGTCACTTAGTTACGCCGGAAAGTTTCTGGGATCTTGTGATATTGCTGCAGAAATATGTGACCTTTACACGATTACGTACTTATCTATAAAGCTCAGCGCTTCAGGAAAATACCAGAGACTGAAAGGTAACCTATCGAATGCATATTTGACCAGTAAAGTGAAGCAAAAGAAGTGAACAATAAGCAGATAAAAATTGAAAGCTATCTACACTATGTCAAAAGTAAAACATTCTGGTTTATTGTGATGGGCGCTTGCCGACAATGAGACTACAGCGGAAGCTATCAGTCTATGATATGGTCTATGTTAAAATTTTGCATTGTTGCCATAAATGCTAAAACCAGATTGACCATGATCACCCCAGACTACGACCCGCCCCTCGAATATACGCCCCCTGGTAAGAAGCCCTGTTGTAAACTACCCGTACCCCATATCACTGCACCTTACAGTGCACCGAGTATTAGTTTAGTCTTGAATCGAGAACCATTGTTCTGTTTTTCCCGAGGGTTAACAAGCTAAACGACAAAAAGAGCAGGTTCCGAAGTTCGTAGTACTAGTTTGCCCGCTTCTCTTGTTTGAGAAGTATTTTAAGGTATAAAAAAAAACAGTGTGCATTCAGTTGAGCGAGGTAAGAGAGAAAAAAACACTGAAAAAGATCGGTATCTCTCCACCTCCGCGGGAAGAGTGTGGGATATTTGACATGCCTATCTATTATGGTTTATTGCTCGAAATCTGCGTCCATTTACGAAAGAATCAAAAGCTTTAGATATTCAACAACAAATGGAGATGATTAGACTCGTTATTAGTCACTGCTTCAATTTCTTACGACATATTCAAGAGCCGTAGTTAAATACTAGTTGATTGAGCTGTGTGTTATTTAGTACTGGCATCCGAGTGACGAGACGCTAGCAAAGATTCGAACCCCAAGACCCAATACAGTCAAGATACTAGCTAATACTCAAAACTGGGAATCTTAATCCTTCTTCTTTAAAATTTATGATGAGCCAGATTTAAGGAGATTTTATTACATCCAGTCTTAAATACTCAACTTGCTATGAAATGGGGTTTAAGGGATGACTCGCTTGGAAATATGTTGAGATTTGGTTCTCTGAAGAGAAGGGCAACCTATCTGCTAATATAATAACTGCGTCAATTTCTTACGACATATCCAAAAGCCCTAGTTAAACACTGGTTGAGCTATGGGTATAAGTTGAGCCGCGTTATATTCAAGCCCTGGCCGAATTAATTGTGCAACCTCGTTCCCAGGGTCTTTCCCTGGCTTGGGAAGCCAGGGAAAAGACCCTGGGAACGAGGTTGTTCATTCTGTTGCCTTCTTTGACAAGACACTTTTCTCTCACAGTGCGGCCTTGCTCCACCCAGGTGCATAAAATAGGACACGTTCCACCGAATTAAAGGCCGAGAGGAACCCATCTAGGTAAAATCTGCATAGGAGCCAATTGTGGCCCATCAGGCCGGAGCTGATCCCGGTGTCGATCAGCATGAAGCGACTATTGCTAACTACACAGGTGTCAGAAAACAGCCCTTGGGAGCCCTAGTGGGGGATTCGCCTGGGGGGGGGGGGGGGGGGGTACTCCCTTATAAGGGCTTAATGGGGACGTGCGGCCAGCCAGGATATGTTTTTCGGGATTTTTGTCTTAAACAGGGTATCGAATTTATCATTTTTTGTCTTAATCAGGGTATCGATTTATCACTTTTTGTCTTAAACAGGATATCTTTTCTTGGACGATAAACAGCAAAATTTTTACAAGCTCTTGTTAATTAATATTGACTTCCGTTAACTTGGCACTGATACCAGACACATGAAATTTCCATTGATTACACAACAACAAAGCCACACAATTTGTAACCGCAACTTTTAATCTATGTCTTAAACAGGGTAGGAAAATTAGCGATATTTGTTATAACAGGGTCAGGGTATGAGGGGCCGGGCCGCACTTCCCCAGCCAGGGATATATCGAGTACCCTCCCGGGGGGATTCGCGACAAAATGTACGTTTCCCTCCGGTGGAGGGTCGTGTTGTCCGCGCGCGCTCAAATTCAAATGAACCAATCAGAGTTGAGCATGAAACCACGTTGCGAGCGGCCGTCGTCGCATTGCTGGTCACAAGGGTCTCAGGAAAGCCGAAGAGGTGAATTAGTTTAAGGCAAATTTTTCGTTCTTCACGAGTCTTTCGGCCGCCGAAACACACGCATTTGGAGTGGGCTTTAAGGAACTGTTATTTTTATTACGATTCGGGACTTCTCCTGTTGAGGAGAAAGCGATTTGTGGAGTGACGTCTGGCCAGCGATGCATGGAGTGGTCTGCCTTTCCATTGCCTGATTTCATACGGTCGGGGCCTGGGTATGAGTCCGTGTATTATGGGATTAACAACACAAGACCATATATTCAGAAAGAGCGCACCGAGCTTTACAAAATCCTCAAGTTTCGTGTTAATTGGGCCAATATTGAACAAGGTACAGCCATTCAAAATTTCAAAATTTACTAACAAATGTATCGCAGTGGATTGCCGGGCACTTGTCCGGAAATCCATACTATACATTTCTTTTCAAATTTTGAAGTTTTTAAATGGCTGTATCTTGTTCAATATTGGCCGAATTTGTTTTTAGACCATTTCTCTTACGTTGAGATCGTGAGAACTGCTAGGAGATCTGAAGACATGAATGGTAACGCAACGTTTTAATTCTTTGAAGACTAAAATATTGTGAAGGGCTGTATTGCTGTCAATGAACGTAATGAATCTGCCAAAATATTAAGAGGCTAAAATACTGATTGTCTGTTATATAATAAGAAGCTCTTTTGTATGAGAGAAGAACTGAAGTAGGCTCACTTGTGTGAGAGAAAAACGTAACGCACCGCAACGCAACTGGTATAGTGTGCTTGATTATTCCAAATAGCGAAAGAATCTAAGTTTCGATCCATCCCAGTCAGAAGCATGAGGAATTCTTCTTAACACTTATTTCCCTTTGTATTTATAAATGTTAACGGTGGAACACTGAAAATAAAACAAACATCGAATGGAATAAACCTTCTCGCAAACACTATTTACATGTGTGTTCTGGTAAACAGGCAAGCTCAATATATGTCAGCAAGGATACACAAAACTTTACAAATCACGTAGCTTGATTGTCGACTCATGGATTGAATGACCTGCGAAAATTTCGATAGAGTAAAACTCTCGAGGCTTAAATGTCTTCAATTGCAAACCAACAAGTACTTGAGCCAATTTTTGAAATGATTGGTGTCGATGTTTTCCGTGATGGAATCGATCCTTGATTTGTGAATACACTGATGCAATGCATATTATGCTTGTTAAAAAGGGACAAAACCACGATCATAAATTTACGCGACAAGACAGTGACACATACATCAAGATTCGCATATATACATCAAGATTCGTATATAAACATCAAGATTCGTATATACACATCAAGATTCGTATATGTACATCAAGATTTGTATATATATATTAAGATACGTGCAGTTCGGACATAAAGGAAAGCATGACCGCTGGATCGATTATCGTGTTTTCAAACGGCGACCGAAAAATGGCAGCAAATGAGAAAGCCATTCCCTCCTTGCTTCGCCGTGTTTACAGAGCCATGACAGAAGAAATGACTCCAGCTAGCAATTGTAATGAATGATGAGTATTAAGACGGTTTGAAGCTGAACAAACCGATGTTTGGAAACTAAAGAAGATAGCGTCAAGAATCATGAGAAAAGTCTGTTCTTATAGGTCTTCATTCTCGTACCCAGATGCTCCGTTTCTTTTGGTCACTTAATTGGCGAAACGACACTTTAAAACGAGGTAGCACTGGGAACAAGTAGAATTTGAGAGATCTTCTGAAAGGAAAGTCTCCCCTCTGGCCTGGGTACGAAGCGAGAAGTGGAATGCACAGACGCGTTGGTCTTTCATGAACTATTCTTGAACTGTTCCACATTTCATTAAGTCAGGAGCCTGAAACTAAGTGAGCAAATATTAAAGAACATCGCGGTTCAGTCTGTAGAAAAATCAGAAGTATTTTAGCGAATATTAATTCCGTTGCATTCGTGTGGTTGTTATTTTCCCTCATCGTTTGGGTCCAGGACTTAAGGATGTGTCAGTGTGCATTTACGAAACTGAAGCAGGCGAGATTAGACAGACTTGTAAGGCAAAGAAATCGTATTAGCAGCTGTTGCCTTGGCGAAGATCACAGCTGGCCCGGTTTTTTGGACATTTTTAATATCACTTCAAAGACAACAGGCCGATTATTGGTCCTTGTGACCTTCTACGTGACTCTTTTCTTGAGAATACTCCAAATTGCATAACACTTTCCTCCTCATGATATCCGGGCCTTTCGAACAGATATTCTACGAAAACGATCTGGCGTTGTAGCAGTCCATTTAAAACATCGCTATAACCTGTTCTAAAAATACCACAAGAGCGATATTGCTTGATGTTCTGGGCGTGATTTCTATGCTTAGCTTTGATTGTTTACTTTCTCTTCAAAACAAGAACGTTATCTAGCTTGATAGACAGCCTGGCTGCCCAAATGGCAGGCAGTATTCAGCACTCGGCCGGTTTTTTCAAGCGAAGGTCGCAATATCGTCACGATCGAGGTCGTCAACGTTTTTTTTATTTCTCTGTAACGCAAAATACATGTTTCCTCTTGCAAAATTTTAAATTAAAAAACAATTATTTTATATTATACTGGATGTCGAAGGCCGCGAAAGAGCAGACAATGGTTTTTTAAGTGGGCGATTGTTTTGACTGGAAGCAAGCCGAGGAGTACGATGGAATCTTCTCTAAGTGTCTTTAACTTAACTTGCACTTTCAGCGGCAAACCCACTTAGTGATTGCGGTAGATTTGAGCGGGAAGGCCTTATTTTTCACTCCGTGATTGGAAATCGTAGATTTCTCAATAAAGCTAATTAATGTAGTATCCTCCCTTTTTAAGGGTCAACCTGACACCGCTAATCGCAAACAGACATAAACAATTTAAAACGTCTTGGTTCTATTAATAAATGTCACGTTGCCTTTTAGGGTCCGGGTTCGGTGGAGCATGATAAATGAATATTGACAAGCACGACCATTTCATAATGATGATTTGGCTACGCTGTGTTTAGGTCAGCCACAACGATCCATTCCACAAAAACATGGAGCGAAATACAACGCAAAGATACTGCTGACAACATGATGGTGTTATGTGGCAACGCGCAGATTTTACCGTCGGAAACACGCATAGGAAAAGGTATGTAGTCATTGGAAATTCTTGTGTTCTATCTGCATGACTTAAGTTACAATATGGCAGTTTGGCGAGGGCGCGCTCTGCGTTATAAAACGGAAGAGGGTAATTGCCTTTTTGTTGCGTATATCCCGTCTTTTGTTTTGTAGGTAAACTTTGACAACTGTGGCACAATTTGATTTCTTGATGGCGCGCTCTGCGTAAAAACGTTTTCATATCTCCCAATGAACTGTCACGTAAATCTTATTGAAATACCGGGTCAAGTGACGCAGTTGCTTGTTGTGAGAATTTTTCTAGTCTGTTCACCGTGTTTATTTTATTTATTTTTTAATGAAACATTGGCGAAAACTTTCGAAACGAGAGAGATGAATTGATGATGTCAGTTTTTATATCTCCCAACACTTGCCGCTGTTTTTGACAGGAATTGTCTCATGATCAGTGGTTGAGTTTCCGACAACCAGTCGATTTCCTATAGACAAAGTAATATCCACTGTGCGCCGGCTTTGGCCCGTCAGTTCGTGCATTTCAATTTCGTGGCGGCTTTGTTCTGGACTTAAAACTGTGTGCGTGTTACGTGAGTGTTTGTTTGGTAAGCCAATTCATTTATTTGACTCTCGGTGGAACAAAAAACAGATTCTGCCCCGAAGTCGACGGGATTCTCTTTACAAACTGCAGGCTTCACGCAACTAGACACCGAGAGAAATCTCGAGTTTGCATTCCGCAAGTGATTCTCCCTGTTAGTGCACAGGCTGGGCAGTGACCTCTGGTTTGACTAGTAAGAATCTTTCGTTCTTGGCGACATAGACAACACAGAAGAGGAGGATTCTGGTCACAAAAAGACGTCGCGATCGGTAGCTGGTGAAATCTCGTGGTCTTTCTCTAAACCCTTGGAGCGAGAGTGACTTGATATCAGATTTATCGCCCGGTCGAAAAGGTAATATTTCCCGTGTTATGTTACTAGATTTTTAGCTGA
>JAHPZR010048291.1:0-13661 GCA_019787425.1 Platygyra sinensis
AAATTGGCGAAATATGAAATGTTGAAGATTTGATGGATTTGAAAAATTGAAATTTGAGGGAAGAATTAATAGACGGAAACCAAACAGTCCCATACCAACCTGGGGCTCTCTTTTGAGGGGGTCAACTGTCTGGTAGTGTTCCCTATAATTACTAATCTTCTTTGTCAAATGAGTCTTATTAACTACTTAATAACCGAGAGTGAGGTCGTTACGGGAAAATCTCAAACTGAGGCCTTGCCGTATTGACCGAGCGATAGCGAGGTCAATACGGTAGGCCGAGGTTTGAGATTTTCCCGTAACGACCGAACGGTCGAGGTTATTAAGTTGTTTATTATATGGCTAACGAAACGGTTCTAAAGAAAGAAAAAAATCTAAATTCAAAGGGGAAGTCGTTACTTCACATCCGGTGATGCGCGCGCTTATCTATTCATTCATCTTTTCAAATCAATTCAGCGAACTGACGCGTACTCCGTCAAGAAAATAAATTTATTTTTGGAAAACAATGATCAATACGGCCGCAAAAAGTATTTTAGTACAGTTGTGTTACTATATGACGAGAGAATTTTCATCGACATTCTCAAGAATCATCCGCTAAACGTCAATTCCTACAGAAAAGTGCTTCAAACTTGCTCAAAAGCCGTGCGGCCGTGTCGGTAAAAGAAAATACAATTTGAACGGAATCAGCACTACTCTTCGTCGTCACTTTCGATGAAAACTCTTCGCCTTTTCTGAGTTTCCTGGATTATAGTTACTGGCCCGTTAAAGATCTTGAACTGGCGCTCAGAGATGCTGCGAATGTCCACACCGGAAAAAAAAACCACTCGGCTGTTTAAATCTGATGTTCCTTGAAGATGTTTTAAACTGGCTTGCGTTTACATGTACAGCAAGAGAATTTGTTGATGTTGACTGCTGTACTGCTCTGGTGCCACCAATTGCCTTTTGAATGGTGAAAGAACAGTGGAAGGCCGGGAGACCTGCCTTCGGAAAGGAACCTCTCATGTATACTTCGCTGCGAACCCGCTGAAACCCGACAGGGTGTCAGGTTCATAATCGTCGCCATCCGATTTCCGATATCTTAAAAAAACTTTGCCAATAAGTGGTCGAGGACAGTAGCCGGTAAGTCCAAAACTTCTACTATGCTTCCTTTGTTTATTGACGACAAATATCGCTGAAATGTTTTCATTTCACTGGCAGTTTTCCTTTCCTTTCGTGGTTTTGCTCTTTGAACATTTCAATTTCTTCCTGACCAATTAACTCGTTCGTAATTTGCCGAAGTAACTTCATTTTTTCTTTAAAAAGTAATATAATTAACTCTCTGAATGTTAATCGTCACTCATCGTCCTGTATCGCAACGATTTTCAATGTAAATAAAGCAAATGTGTTCTAGCTTTGGATAACCTTTCGTGTTTTTTCCTTTCCTAATTTGCATAATCCGTAATCGGCCCGTGGGCATTACGGGAGAATAATGCCCTGGCGTGAAGCTGCACTTAGCCAATCAGAGCGCGCGTTATATCGGCTACAAACACTAGCCATATAATAAATTAGGATCATGACATGTTTACTTATCCATGTGGGACAACTTACTCTGTTACTTTAGTCACTGCGCATGCGCAGTGCATCCTGGTAAAGATAAGGTCAAGGGATGTTTATATATGAGTCACGAAACGTCCTCTGACCCTTGTGGACAGTTTAGTCTGTCCTTTTACTGAGTGCGCATGCGTAGTATAAAAAAGACTGCCCCGGCCAGGAATGGGCCCTTTGCAGCTGGGGTCACGTGACCATATTTTTCCTAAAAATCTTTTGTATTATGGGCTATAACTTAAAGAATGCCAGAAATGGAAAGAGCATATCAAAAATACCAAAGTGGCAAAGTTTGAGGTCCCTAGCATTAAAGAATGAGATTTTATGGCGGTTTGAATTTCAAAAAAAATAAGAAGATTTGTATGGAAATAGTTGCTGGAGAGCAAGGCCGTGCTCTCCAGCAACTTTTTCCATACAAATCTTCTTAATTTTTTTAAAATTCAAACCTCCATAAAATCTCATTTTTTAATGCCAGGGGCTTCAAACTTGGCCGCTTTGATGTTTTCGACACGCTTTTTCCATTTCTGGCATTCTTAAAGTCGCAGTCCATAATTTTATGAAAAGTAGGTCACGTGATGGCTTAGCTGCAAAGGGCCTATTGAACCTGGATCTTTGAGACCACAACTCAACGTCTTATCCACTAAACCACCGAAGCATATAGCTTGTGAAATTGTTACTTAGTAAAGTGTTTAGACTAGATAGCTCAGCGGTCAGAGTGTTGGGCTCATAACCCAAAGGTTCGGTCCGTTTTTCGTTGGCGTAGTTATAGTAAACAAACTGTTAACGAATATCCTCGATTGTCACTCGAGAGACCCCGCAGGGTCGTTTTACAAAGCTAATAGATGTTTATAAAAACAAAAAGATGAATTTTGTGATAAAATAAAGAAAAAAAAACAAAAACAAAAAAAGAAAAAAAATTATTCCTTATGGCCCTTATAGGATTTGAACTCTCGACCTGTCGTATGTCTAACAAACTAGCCGCATTCACTAACACCGCCTCTGTAGTACAATGGATAGTATCCTCGACTGTCGCTCGATGGATCGGGGTTCGGTTCCTCGCAGGGTCGTTTTGAAAAAGCTAATAGATTGTTTATGAAAACGAAAAAGATGAATTGTGTAATAAAATAAAGAAAAAGAAGATAAACAAAAAAAGAAAAAAAATATTACTTATGGCCCTTGTAGGATTTGAACTTCCGACTTCTGGCATGTCACTGCATTCACTAACACCGCAGGCTCAGAACAGCTACGTTAAAAAACGTTGTAGGTTCGTCCAAATTCTTTACAGGCGGAACGTGTGCGGTTCCTTAGTGGGAGAAACGCCCATTTTTCACAATAAACGTGAAGCATTAGTGAGTGCCTTGAGGGAGAAAAAAGAGAGCAATGTCCAACAAGGTGTGTGCACTACTAATTGAAATACATTAAGCGGAAATGCTCGTCAATAAAGCGTCGAAGGGTCGTCATGACTTTACGGTGTATTGCATCGAGTTTGATACGATGAGTCCATTTAAGACGCTCTAAATAAGTGCTTCGTAGCCTCTTTCTACTTACAGGTAATAAAGTATTGAAAGCGGCAGTCTCGGCATAGTCTTGGGTTTTTCCCTTATCCAGGAACTGTTGAACTTCTTTCAGGTAGGATTCTTCCAGATCTTCCCCGACTTTTTCACGTAATGGCTTCCATGGATCTGGTTCATCGTCGTCGATTTTTCCTTCCTCTTCAGAGCTGTTAGTCTCTTCTTCCTTCTCCTGTTCAGGTTCCTCTTCGGAGCTACTGCTTTCCTCCTCTTTCTCTGCTACGTTTTCATTATAGTTTTCTTCCAAGGGAAAACCAAAAAGACCTGTTTTACTCATGGTCTTTATTCTCTTGTCGACTTTTCACCAAGACAGTTGGCTTCAAATGAACCAAGTCGATTGAAGTACTTTTTAATATACTAATTCCTGATCTCTCTTTCTTAGGTAGCAGCGTAGGAATCCTTCATGCGTCAAGAGGTGACTTAACACGCGTATTCTGTCATCACTGGCGGGATGTAAATCCAGAACCATGTACCCGAATGGTCGTTTAATCACTTTTTGATACATATCCATCACATCTTGCCAGTAAGTGGGAAAAGCTTGAAGCAGTAAATTCTTCATCCCTAACTGATCTCTTGGATTTTTGAAAGCTATGACGTAGTGGGCGTTCCTGGAAATACTCTTGGCGTATTTCCCCGGTGGAAACATGTCTTGGCACAAGTACAATACCGTTTTTGATGATGTGAATGTTTGGTGAATAAGTCTAGTAACGCTTTGTCTTCACCTCCCTCTGCCATCAGATCGTCTAACACGAGTAAACCCCCTTTCGGAAACCATTTTTGCAAATGAAAGGTGGTAGGAACCCCTTCGTGAAATTGTACACCCGCTTCTTTCATAGTTCTGAATCCATCTTGCCACACACCGTAGCAATAATGAATCGTGGGCGGAGGGTTCACAAACAATTCTCCCAAATGATACAAGAGTAACGACTCAGTAAAACAAGTCTTTCCGCAGCCAGAGGGACCAACAATCAAAATACTAGAAGGTGTCTTAAACCGAAACGCATCTCCCATTTCTATTCCATTGAGAAACGCGTCTCTCATTTCTATTCCATTGAGAATCCCATGATCCCGCCACCAGCACCACCAGCACCACCACCGCCACCACCACCACCGCCAGCACCACTACCACGCTGGTGGTGCTGGTGGTGGCCGTGGTGGCCGTGGTATACCCCCTATCCCCCGTCTTTACAATGGTTCTTAACCACGTGTTGTGTGGGATATCCCTATCCCCCATCTTCTCATTGGATACACGTTTTTACAAACAAGTCTTTCAGACTTGAGCAAAATCATTTTACTTGTTACGAAGTTGGACACACTTTTTTGGACTCTGGTCTTGGCGATTATGGAACGTAGTGATCAAGAGCTGAGCATCGCTTTAAAGGAATTTGAAACGACTAAGGTTGATGTGAGTGAATTATTCTTGCCACTGTTAGAAAACCGCTTAGACCGAACTATAATTTGTGCGGCTGTTGAATCAGGAGCGATGCGATTTGCAGTGTTTGTTTGACCTTTACTTCAAGCGCGAACGTTTGTTTGAAATACCTTAGATGTTATGTTTAGCTTCTAAGCATGCGCTCGGTTTTAATTCATTTCACGTTTCATCTCTGACTGACTATGTTGATTCTTCAACGGTGGCTTACAATGTCTTTTGTTTGTTTAAGATTCTTTTGAATGATGCTTTTCTCAAGGGAACAGTCGAGATCAATGAGTTTAGACTCGCATTTCCGCTTAATGTATTTCAATTAGTAGTGCACACACCTTGTTGGACATTGCTCTCTTTTTTCTCCCTCAAGGCACTCACTAATGCTTCACGTTTATTGTGAAAAATGGGCGTTCTCCCACTAAGGAACCGCACACGTTCCGCCTGTAAAGAATTTGGACGAACCTACAACGTTTTTTAACGTAGCTGTTCTGAGCCTGCGGTGTTAGTGAATGCAGTGACATGCCAGAAGTCGGAAGTTCAAATCCTACAAGGGCCATAAGTAATATTTTTTTTCTTTTTTTTTTTATCTTCTTTTTCTTTATTTTATTACACAATTCATCTTTTTCGTTTTCATAAACAATCTATTAGCTTTTTCAAAACGACCCTGCGAGGAACCGAACCCCGATCCATCGAGCGACAGTCGAGGATACTATCCATTGTACTACAGAGGCGGTGTTAGTGAATGCGGCTAGTTTGTTAGACATACGACAGGTCGAGAGTTCAAATCCTATAAGGGCCATAAGGAATAATTTTTTTTCTTTTTTGTTTTTGTTTTTTTTTCTTTATTTTATCACAAAATTCATCTTTTTTGTTTTTATAAACATCTATTAGCTTTGTAAAACGACCCTGCGGGGTCTCTCGAGTGACAATCGAGGATATTCGTTAACAGTTTGTTTACTATAACTACGCCAACGAAAAACGGACCGAACCTTTGGGTTATGAGCCCAACACTCTGACCGCTGAGCTATCTAGTCTAAACACTTTACTAAGTAACAATTTCACAAGCTATATGCTTCGGTGGTTTAGTGGATAAGACGTTGAGTTGTGGTCTCAAAGATCCAGGTTCAATAGGCCCTTTGCAGCTAAGCCATCACGTGACCTACTTTTCATAAAATTATGGACTGCGACTTTAAGAATGCCAGAAATGGAAAAAGCGTGTCGAAAACATCAAAGCGGCCAAGTTTGAAGCCCCTGGCATTAAAAAATGAGATTTTATGGAGGTTTGAATTTTAAAAAAATTAAGAAGATTTGTATGGAAAAAGTTGCTGGAGAGCACGGCCTTGCTCTCCAGCAACTATTTCCATACAAATCTTCTTATTTTTTTTGAAATTCAAACCGCCATAAAATCTCATTCTTTAATGCTAGGGACCTCAAACTTTGCCACTTTGGTATTTTTGATATGCTCTTTCCATTTCTGGCATTCTTTAAGTTATAGCCCATAATACAAAAGATTTTTAGGAAAAATATGGTCACGTGACCCCAGCTGCAAAGGGCCCATTCCTGGCCGGGGCAGTCTTTTTTATACTACGCATGCGCACTCAGTAAAAGGACAGACTAAACTGTCCCACAAGGGTCAGAGGACGTTTCGTGACTCATATATAAACATCCCTTGACCTTATCTTTACCAGGATGCACTGCGCATGCGCAGTGACTAAAGTAACAGAGTAAGTTGTCCCACATGGATAAGTAAACATGTCATGATCCTAATTTATTATATGGCTAGTGTTTGTAGCCGATATAACGCGCGCTCTGATTGGCTAAGTGCAGCTTCACGCCAGGGCATTATTCTCCCGTAATGCCCACGGGCCGATTACGGATTATGCAAATTAGGAAAGGAAAAAACACGAAAGGTTATCCAAAGCTAGAACACATTTGCTTTATTTACATTGAAAATCGTTGCGATACAGGACGATGAGTGACGATTAACATTCAGAGAGTTAATTATATTACTTTTTAAAGAAAAAATGAAGTTACTTCGGCAAATTACGAACGAGTTAATTGGTCAGGAAGAAATTGAAATGTTCAAAGAGCAAAACCACGAAAGGAAAGGAAAACTGCCAGTGAAATGAAAACATTTCAGCGATATTTGTCGTCAATAAACAAAGGAAGCATAGTAGAAGTTTTGGACTTACCGGCTACTGTCCTCGACCACTTATTGGCAAAGTTTTTTTAAGATATCGGAAATCGGATGGCGACGATTATGAACCTGACACCCTGTCGGGTTTCAGCGGGTTCGCAGCGAAGTATACATGAGAGGTTCCTTTCCGAAGGCAGGTCTCCCGGCCTTCCACTGTTCTTTCACCATTCAAAAGGCAATTGGTGGCACCAGAGCAGTACAGCAGTCAACATCAACAAATTCTCTTGCTGTACATGTAAACGCAAGCCAGTTTAAAACATCTTCAAGGAACATCAGATTTAAACAGCCGAGTGGTTTTTTTTTCCGGTGTGGACATTCGCAGCATCTCTGAGCGCCAGTTCAAGATCTTTAACGGGCCAGTAACTATAATCCAGGAAACTCAGAAAAGGCGAAGAGTTTTCATCGAAAGTGACGACGAAGAGTAGTGCTGATTCCGTTCAAATTGTATTTTCTTTTACCGACACGGCCGCACGGCTTTTGAGCAAGTTTGAAGCACTTTTCTGTAGGAATTGACGTTTAGCGGATGATTCTTGAGAATGTCGATGAAAATTCTCTCGTCATATAGTAACACAACTGTACTAAAATACTTTTTGCGGCCGTATTGATCATTGTTTTCCAAAAATAAATTTATTTTCTTGACGGAGTACGCGTCAGTTCGCTGAATTGATTTGAAAAGATGAATGAATAGATAAGCGCGCGCATCACCGGATGTGAAGTAACGACTTCCCCTTTGAATTTAGATTTTTTTCTTTCTTTAGAACCGTTTCGTTAGCCATATAATAAACAACTTAATAACCTCGACCGTTCGGTCGTTACGGGAAAATCTCAAACCTCGGCCTACCGTATTGACCTCGCTATCGCTCGGTCAATACGGCAAGGCCTCAGTTTGAGATTTTCCCGTAACGACCTCACTCTCGGTTATTAAGTAGTTAATAAGACTCATTTGACAAAGAAGATTAGTAATTATAGGGAACACTACCAGACAGTTGACCCCCTCAAAAGAGAGCCCCAGGTTGGTATGGGACTGTTTGGTTTCCGTCTATTAATTCTTCCCCTCAAATTTCAATTTTTCAAATCCATCAAATCTTCAACATTTCATATTTCGCCAATTTAATCTATCCTTTAAGAAAAAATATATCTTCCACAAAACGCCCAAAAATCACCCAAAAATTTACACAAACCTGCAAAACATTGGTAAATGTTCTAAGTAGAGAGATTTGGCATTGCTTGAAACGTGAACGAGATATTGGCACAAAGGCCACTTTGAGCGACGTCAAAACAGCCTTTAGGTAAAATCTCGCCTTTTACAATAGTTTTCGAAAAAGACGCACCATTACAAATTTGATGAGGGGGGAGTGTGGGGACAAAAAATATTCATGCAAGGGAGGATGACTGAACCAAAAAAGATGCGCAAAGACGAAATTCCAGCAGAGTGATGAACTACATTGTCGGGCTTACAAACTGTACCCACCTGACTCGAGTAGTTTAAGGCCTGGGTCAAAGGCTTGTGAAAATAATCTATTAATTATATTTCTAAAGGTATAAATGGCAATGGAACCAAATTTAGCACACAGTTAGATTTTAACTTCCTGAAAATTTCAAAGCAGAATTGGTACTTCTGACAAGTCATGTGACATGTCACGTTAGGCTTAGCGGAAAATAGCTGTTACTTGAGGAACTGGTGGCGGTTTGTAGTAATGGGCTAGGGTTCATAGGCTCTGCCATCTTGGATACGGATGACTACACAAACCACCATCTTGAATTCATTAAATCTCAACAGCCAATCAGAGCGCGAGTTGGGGGCATAACGGACGCATAAGACTACTAGACACCTCAAATACTCTGAAGCAAACATGGACATCTATGCTTATGGCTTCCTGATAACTTGCTTTATCATGATCTAGAGCTAAACCCCGGCCCTTCGGAGAAGAAACCGATGTGTGCTTATTGCAATAAGGCGGTTCGGAAAACTCAGGCGGCCATTTTGTGTAAAGACTGCGCCTCGTATTCCCATGCCAAGTGTTCTGGGCTGACAAAGGACGCTTTCAACAAACTCAATACTTCAACAGAGCAGTGGCTTTGTTTGGCCTGCAGTTTGCCACAGATTAGCGAGTCGTTTTTGGAGTCGTCAAGTTCCTCATTCACTACTTACACAATATCATAATGCGCCTCTTTTACCCCCCCCCCCCCCAAAAAAAAAAAAAAAAAAAATTTTGCATACTTATTGTTTGTTATTTCTCCTGGGACATGAACATGTCCCAAGAGTAATCTAAAACAATGCCTATGCAAATTTTTGGGGGGTAAAAGAGGTGTATTATGGGATTTGGGCAAGTAGAGAATTAAATGTTTCTGACCCTGGAAACTGCTTTGATACACTGAGTTCGGAAATATTCGAAACCCTTAGTCGACATGGCGCCAAACATTGTGTGATTGGTAGTCTGAACATTAATGGTCTTGGTGGAAAATTCGACGAGGTTCTGGAATGGATAGAGGCTTGCGATATTCTGAGCATCCAAGAAACAAAGATCGATATATATTTTCCTGACTCCCAGTTTGCTATCACAGGCTATAATGTGTACCGCAGAGATAGGAAGAAAGGTGGAAGCGGTATTGTGGTCTATGTTCGCAAGTCCTTGCCTTCTTATCGTTTAAAATCCAAAACCAACGAGATGGAGAGCATTCTTGTGGATTTTCAAGTGAGTCAACAACATATTTCTTTATTATGCGGCTATTTGCCACCACCAGTAAACAACAACATATTTACAGATGAGATGTATGCTTTTCTTGACGCGGCGATCTCAAATCTGCCTAACATAATATGTTTAGGTGACTTGAACTGCGATATTCTACTTCCGCTGGAAAACGGTAAAGAAGGGCGAGCATGGCTAGATATTTGTGACATCTATGATCTGCAAAATCTTATCACAGCACCGACCAGAATCTCTCGCACGAAGCAATAATGCATAGACATAATACCTACCAATATGCCTGCATTTGAATTACAATCAGGAATTTTGGAGCCAGGTCTTAGCGATCACAAATTAGTGTACACGATCATTGCGCAGAATGCAGCGACACATCCGGGACTTAAATGTAGAGTTCGCGCGAAATTTCAAATTCAATCAGACTGCCCGATGGTCAAACAATAAAGAAAATGGCCAGAAAATGGCCGACAACGCATAATTGTTTAGAGTTTACGTGCTTCATACTTGTGTTTCGTAGTGGTTATCATATGGCTTTTGTAGATGAGGCATTGCTGGAATAAAGGAAGCATTTTTTGACATGTTACGAATAGTGGATTTAGTCGTTTTCTTTTCCTGAAATTGGTCCATTTCAGGGAAAAATATTGTATGAGGAAATATTTGGAGTATGAATTTTTCTCCTTCAAAGTGCCCTTCTTAACGGCTTTGAATGTTTGTTGTTTAAGGAAGCTTTATGCCAAGTGTTAACGGAAAATGATGTTTCAAACTGGTCGTTCTGTCCAACTTTCGAACACTCCTGCCGATCTTTCAGCCTTCGTTCGCTCGGGCTCGCTTTGAAATTGGGAAGCGAATTCCCACATCGACTCTGCGACCCCCTTCCACAGTATGATGTTATAATGTCAGCGGTCACCGCACCTTATAAATATTCAACTTTATCGAGGATTATCGAGTCCTTCATCGAAGCGCGGTGCCTGCAGTTAACCAGCGGTACTTCCTTGTACAATAAACAACCACCATGGAAAATGAATAATGAATTGAAGTGGGTAATATTTTGTGACTGATTTTACACGTTGAAACATCCATGAAGTCTCCAATCTGTCTAACATTTAGTGGTGGAATTTTTCCACTCCTCCCATCCCGTCCCACTACCTTAAAAAAAATGGGTAAAGAAATACTCGGCCTTATACTTAAAGAAAATTCGTTCCAGTTCAGCAGAGAAAACTATCAAATTCACGGAACGGCCATGGGAGCGAAAATGGCGGTTGCTTTCGCCAATCTCTTCCTGGCAGAAACGGATTTCAACAAAAACTTAGGTTTTAAAGAGAATGTTAGTCTGCATCCGTCACGGATTATAGCCCTCTGTAGATTTGCCACGGATCCGTCACGTATATGTCACGGACACTAACGTCACGGGTTTTACCCATTTTGACCGTCACGGATGTTCGACCGTCACGGGGGTTTCACCAACCTCCCGAAAGAACGCTAGAAAAAGGAATTGAAAGAACACTTAACATACCGGGTGATTTCTGAGATCTTCCCTCGATATCTGTTTTGGAGCGGACAAAACATGTAGAATTCAATGATGAGAATTGCTCGATGAACTCTTCCTTTTGTTCCTCCGTCCCATCTAAGAGAGTCTGAATGGGGCGGGGGGTCAACCTGTTCGATCTTTGTCGGTTGTCGGTAAATCTCAGTTATTTTTTTGTCGCTAGTCGGTAATTTTTTCCTCGTTTTGGCGGTAGTCAGTTATATTTTTCGCCCTTTGTCGCTAGTCGGTTAACCCTATTCACACTCTAAAAAACCGTAGCCGAAATCCACGTCAATGCGTGTCTCGCAGTTGAGAGGTTAGTTAGTTAGAATTACATGTAATTGGATTTCATTTCTTAGACGCGTAGATTGCTTGCAGGAAACATCCGAATGATGGCGAAAGGGCTTGTACTTCGCGTTGAAGAAGAGTCGGAAGCCATTCAGAAAACTGCGAGTCTATATCTGAAATAGAGAGGTGTTTGAGAGTGTTTGATAGAAAGAAAAAGCGCGGGAATTTTTCGCTGTTAAACATAGTAAACAGCTGCAGCTGATTCATGTTAACTGAAATGCCAGTTACGTCATCGATCACAGTCTGTCAGTGGGGTGACCGCTGACATTATAAAATCTTACTGCAGAAGGGGGTCACAGAGTCGATATGGGAATTCGCTTCCCTTTGAAATTCCCGCGAGAGTTAAAACGGATCCAAATTTGAATAATTATCTCGCACAAACAATGGAAGACAATGCTCGCTCAGGTTTAAGACGCATTCAAGCAGAAATGTCTTAAATTTTTGTTTTCCACACCGTCGTACGAATAGAAAAGACCTGTTTTGTCTTTGAAGTCCTTGATCAACGTAATGACTTAACGTAAACCGAACGAGTTATAGACTGTGTCTAATAAAATATTTTGACCGGTCGAGTAATAGGAGGCAACGATATGACATCGCTTTGAAAGAAGATTGTTTTTTTTTTTTGTGGGAAAACTTTTGGCTTCCGCGCTCAAACACTTGCGAATGTGACATGTCAACGAAAAAAGGATATACTGCCGCTGCAACACGACTTTGTTGACAAAAGTCTTTGTGAAGAGCGTAGGCCGCATTTAAATTAGAGTGACAGAGAGCAGTCATTGACGAGAGCAGTCGGAAATCCGAAAGCTTAATCTATGCCATTATTATTCAGTACATTAAAAAACTGGGCACTGCAAGTACATGTCGCGAAACACAATAGCATTCTGCGCGATGTTCTAAATAGAAAGGCGATGAAACCGACGACCATTTTCACAAAGGCAAGGTGTTTTAAAAGCTTCAACGAAGAGGCTTTTAATATAGATCTGGAGTGTGTTCCTTTCAACGTTGCCTACATTTTTGACGATGGCGATGACATTTGCAGGGCTTGGGACAAAATGTATACTAGTGTCCTGAATAGTCACGCTCCTATAAAAGTCTAAGAGGTGTAGAAACGCTGCGGGTAAATCGAAATTGATAACTCCTGATATAAAGAAAGCTATGTGAGAAAAGGAAAGAGTCATCAAGGAGCAAAGCCAAGTAGCAGAAATTTTAATGAGTATTTCACAAATATCACAATGTCCACAAGCACAATGTCCACAAGCACACTGCCTTCAGGGACCAGGCACATATAAACAAAATACCTATGACGAGTCAGCGACCGGCGAACACTTTTGGATTGCGACTGACTAACCATCATGTTGTGAATGCGGTATTGGACAATATGAAACCTAATAATGCACAGGGACATGATTTTATTCCTCCACGGGCTGTTAAAGCTTCATCTGGTTCCACAGCAAAACCTTTAAGCGATCTAGTGAATACCATTATAGCTAAATCACAGGTTCCAGATACTTGGAAACATGGTCAAATAACACCGCATCACAAAAAGGAAAGTGTCTTAGACAAAAGAATTTTAGACCGGTCACCATACTACCTGCTTTTGCCAAGGTGTTTGAGAAAATCATTCACATACAGATGACGGAGCATTTTGAATCGATTTTTCATGATTACATGTTTGCATATAGAAAATTTCATGGTTGCCCGGCGGTACTTTTAACTTTAACGGAAGACTGGAGAGCGGAACTTGACAAGCGCAAGGTCATCGGAGCGGTGGCGATCGATCTTAGCAAGGCTTTTGACTGCCTTCCAATTGAGCTGCTTCTCGAGAAGTTGAAGTTTTATGGTGTGAGCGACAATTCAGTGGCACTCTTGCGAAGTTACTTATCATTCCGATATCAATGAGTTAAGTTGGGCCATACCTTCTCCACCTGGATGGGTGTGTCGGCATGAGTGTTACAGGGGTCCTTACTTAGACCACTATTGTTTAATATTTTCATGAATGATCTTACATTTGCAATTAGAGATTGTAGGCTAATAAGCTAAGCAGATGACATTAAACTCCATCTATCGCATCAGGATGCACACGCCGTGGAAGACGGTTTAAATCTAGACCTGACTAACACCATAATGTGGTTTCAATAAATTGGCATGATAGCAAATCCGGATAAATGTAAGGCTCTGGTGCTGGGAAACACGGCTCACGATTTCGATATAAAATGCGAAGAAAAACCCATACCTGTTTCCAGCGAGATACAGTTACAAAGCGTAACATTAGATAATAAGTTGAAATTCGACTCTCATATCGCATCTATCT
>JAHPZR010048293.1:0-15440 GCA_019787425.1 Platygyra sinensis
TGTCTGTACAGGCACGCCCTCCATGGAAACAAGCTGAGTGTTGTTTGGGGCTAGCGTTTTCAGTCTGATTTAAATAAATATACTACCTATACCCGAAAAATTTACGGGAACTTACTGGGTAACTTACCGGGGCCGGTAATTTACCGGTTCTCTCGAGTAACGTGCCCCTGTGGTTTCCTTATACAGTGGAACCCGGTTAATACGGACACCAAAGGGACATGCCATAGTGTCCGTATTATCCGGGTGTCCGTATTAAGCGGGCTCTCAGAGAAAACGTCAGGAGCACATATTTTATCGATATAAAGACCAAAGCAGACAGTTTAACGAGAAAACTGTTCATCCTAAGGAACAAAGAAACAACAGGTTCATCCTAAGGAAACGTCACGATCATTTATCATAGTCTCGGAGTAAAATATTTTAAGTTTTGTAGAGTATTGTTATTGAAATAGGCATGACAGTGGATCTGTGACTTTACTTCGCTGCTGCTTTTTTAGCACAGCTCTGTAATAAAATTTTATTCACACATAAAAAATCTGTCATTATTTGAACAGGGTACAATGTTTACAGTTATCACATAATTGTTACAATGAAAATAGACAGTGTGCAGATAACCAGTGTCCGTAAAGCGGGGTTGACAATATATGAGAGTTTGTGACTCGGGACATACAAAAGTGTCCGTTGTCCGTATTACCCGGTGTCCGTATAAAGCGGGTGTCCGTATATTTAAGCGGGTGTCCGTATAAAGCGGGTGTCCGTATTAAGCGGGTGTCCGTATAAAGCGTGTCCGTATAAAGCGGGTGTCCGTATAAAGCGGGTGTCCGTATAAAGCGGGTGTCCGTATTAAGCGGGTGTCCGTAGAGCGGGGTTCCACTGTACACACTTTTTGACGGTTCCTTACGAAACTAAATACAAATCCCGTGCCACGTTGTGACGTACTTTAAAATAGTTCCCCTCCCCAACCCTGAACAAAAAAAATAACAGGTGTAAAGGAGATTTTGAAAACGATTGACTGTGCCTCTTCTCTCTGCGGAGGCTCATGAGGGAATCCGCTGAACGATATGAATGCAGAGGCAGCACTAACATCGCACAGCGGGTTTGCGACGGTAACGAACAAACGCGTGTCGCTCTGCGGAGTAGAGATTGACTATGCACAATTTTTATTGCTGAGTACATCTTGATAGAAAGTGATAAAGGGAAAAGCAAAGCCTATTGAACTTCAGCTAGCTGGATCATAAACGTGACGGATATGTCACAACTTCCCCCCCAAATCACATTACGTATTTCGTAGCAAACCTCTGCAAATTAGCTTGAAATGACCAAGTTCTGTGTATTTTGGAGAACGTAAGGTACGTCGGCAAATTTCTGGTAGTTAATCAGCTCTACTAAGGTAACAGACAGTTAAAGCAAGTGACACACTCGAACACCAACCATGGTCTGCATGCGTAAGGTACTGTCGAGACCGTTGGTTGGTGTTCGATTGTGTCACTTAAGCTCGCGTTTATTGTTTGTCTATTAAGTTGTGGCTCAAAACAGTTTCTAGCGTTTAGATTTTGCTGGGTCATTTTTTAAAGTTTTGAAAATTCAATGTGGCTCTGAATCAAAAGTTGCGTCTTATCATGTCATGCACAGGCTATCTGCATTTTTTGTTCGTCCAGTACGCGGGCGCATGAGCTAATGTATCTATCAAAATTCTTGCTAACCTCACAAGGGATAGCTCCAAGGAACAACAGTGATTAGAACGCGGATCTTAGACCTATAAACAGAAAATAATTGAGAAAGCGTTAGCGCGCCTAAATAATCTTTCCCAAAATCGTGACATTGGCGAAACATGAGCAAGTAAAACTGACAATCTGCATCATAGGAGACTTTTGATGGCCGTATCCCCAACCAGCTCTGGAAAAACCGTGCTTCACTGTTTGCGCTCACCATACGCTTAAAAAGCTAGAACTGCTGTCTAGCTTCGAGAATCGTTGTTATTGATTCATTTATTACGACTAATTTATCTAATTTCGGTTATTTAATTTATTTACTACAATTCATGGCATTAAGGATAACGAAAATAAAAAAAAGAATAAAAACATTGCATCATCAGAAATATTAATCATTGAACCTCCCATGCGTTTGTCGTCTGATGTTTTATGTCCTTTTCGTGTTTGAGGACTTTGATCGCGGCTTGTTTCACTTTATGCAGGATCGAGTGGATGAAAACATGAAGTCCAAAAGGCTTTTCCTATTTTACGTGCACAGGCATGGTACACACGATCAGATGATGTGTCTGGTCTTTCTATTTCTAGACCAATTTCAGATTTCTGACAAAGTGCCGTTTTGAAATCCTTCACGTTTTGAGACCTTGAAAAGATTTGCATGGAAATGTTCTGGGGGTAAATGTTTCTCCGAATTTGATCTTCGGGGGACAACCAAAAAGTCTACAATTATTGTTCACACTTCTCTTGATCCTCCCTTGAATTGAGGACTTTACCCATCGCCGTCATCAACTGAGGAAACACCGCATCGAATAGTTTTATGTTATAATGATAATGATAATAATAATAATAACTTTATTTAAGTGTGTAATGTATTTAGCACTGTTGTGCTAATTGGGGACACTGTAAATAAATAAACAAATATTGTAAATATAACATAAACTATTAAGAATCCCAACTGGTGGGAGGCTGACCAGTTGGCTATTTACACAACGCGGTCGAGGAGTTGAACTCGGGACAACCGAGATCAAATCCAGCTAGTGGTAGGTAACCAGGGACCTCCAGAATTCAAATCCAGCGCCCTAAACCACTCGACCACGCTGCCTCCCCAAAAGCGTTGAAGAAAGAACTTCCAAATTCGGTGGGACTTAGCAATTCCATTTTTTGTTGATAGACCCTACAGTATCACATAGTCTTTTCCCTGCCAAGTTGACTAGAAGTTTGTTATTACGATCTGTGCTCTGCTTAGCTCTGTTAACAGGTTTCACAAAACCCGCCATGAGGTTGTCAAAGTCAAGTTGTAATGGGCAGGAAGGGGGGCGGGAGAGGGGAGTTGGGGGAGCAATAAAAAATGTGAGTTATCCAGGTAGGGGGTACCTCGCGGTTTTGCCGCTTTGTGCGCTCGCGCTCCGATGATTGCGCGCTTAAAAAAATTGCTTAAACCACCAAGCTACGCAGGCAGAATTTGATAATAAAAAACAATTTCACAGCGCCGGTTTTGAAGTCCCTAAGGCTTTAATTAAGGTTGTTTTTAGCAGGTCATACTGTTGCTACGGTAACATAATGTATCATGACAATGATAACAATGTGTTTACCAATGATTGGGCAGTTTTTTGATACCATGATTGTAACATTAAGTAATAAAGAGTGGTTGTAACCACCCATCAAAATCTAAGTGCTGGAAACTGTTTTGAGCCGCCTTTAGCCACTGGGTTTCGGTGAGACTTAGCAATTCCATTTATTATAGGTTCATATTTGTCGTGAGTCGTTCAAACTGCTAGGATGAACAATGTTGAAAGCGTCTCGTATGAATAATAACGTCTTAAGCGAGGTGAAAATATTTGAAAAAATGAAAAGCTTAAAAATTTGGAAGTTCTCCCTGCAAGGCTAGGCAATTTGGTTACAAAAAGGCATGATTTTCTCTGACCAGTTTTTCGTGGCTTAATTGTAACAGCACATCTTGTTGGTGGATTTCTCTTCGAGCATTAGGAGAATACATTTTAAATAATTTCCGTCAATATTCAATTGATTAAGAAAACAGCATAAGAAAGACAAAGAATGATAATCACATTATCACATGTCAATGGTAATCTGCTCATGTGTTACCCAGATATAAAGAAGTTTCTTGAGTCATGCATCTTTCAAACATAATGCCCGTACGTAAAAGCCAAACGAAAGAACTTCTTGACATAGTTTTTCCTCTAACAACGTATTTGAAAACTTGGCATCAAATCACAGCTGTTTACCTTTTCAGAAAAAAATTGGAAAAAAAAACAATTGAACACTAATTGATAGATATGGCTGATTGTTTTAAGTACAACTGAATTGCGTTATTTCCTGGCCTTTTCATGATAATAAGGTACTGCTTAGCAGGATGATTAAGAAATTACAAGGAAATAAACCTGCTCTGAAGGCCATATTCTTCTGGTAGAAAAGTTATTTCATCGCGCAGCTAACAAGGATTTGGCTTTGCCATACCCGTTAAAATCTTATGGATCGCTTTACGCTACACTTAATTCCAGGCATTTCACTGAAGGAAACAAATATTTCGAATAAAACTTTCCAGAGTGCGCCTAAAACGCGTTTTCTTTGGTCCCCGACCCCGCAGACCATGTTCTACCATTAGGTAAAATTTATCCAATACATCTTGAAGCTTTCCCCGATATATTTAAAATTAATTACTGCAATTAACAGATATCCACCTCTTTCACCGACACTGTGGTGGATAATTGTTTTAGTTTGCTGCGGAAATACTGACTGACTAGTGGACCAAAATAATACCTTATTTCCGATAATAAACCGACAAGTGTTTGGAGGTGAATAGCTAGTCACCTTTGATCAAGTTAACCAATCAGAATGCTTGATAGGCACTATTCACTTCCTAATCCATGACATTCAGCTGGTCCTACTGTTTTGCATTTAATTTTTTTGTCGTTAAAAACTCTTGTCTAACTGTTTTTTTAATTCTTTTGCAAAAAAGTGGATGGAGATTTCTACACTATTATTTTCATCGTATATTTCACTTTGACAAATGATAAACTGAACATATTGAATCCAGTACTGAAACAGGTAACACCGTTAACATGAAGTTCAACGCTACAGAGACGCAAGCCAACTCCTCCTCCAACGACAGGTCAGTCTTTAATTGTCCAAACGCACCAGAAATAAGGTGGGATTTAAATGAAACCACTTCCTCTTGGATTTTAGTCGGCATGAAGTCCTTTGCCTCTCCCGCGATTATTTTCTTGAACGCTCTCGTAATCCTAATTGTAAAGCGAGATAAACGATTCCATAAAAACTCATACACCCTGTTATCTAGCCTGGCTGTTGTGGACCTCCTAGTGGGATTTGTAACTATTCCATTATCCGGCAGTATGGATTTGTTACTTGCTCTGCAAGTTTCATTAGAGCATTTCTGTGGTTTAGACCTTGTCAATGTGTATTTGATGTACTGTATTTCCTGGTGCGCGTTGTACCATTTGACCGCAATCGCTTGGGAGAGGTATGTGGCGATACGAAAGTCGATTGAGTACGTGATCATTGTGACTAGAAGCCGTATCTTAAAGGTTAAGATTACCGTCTGGCTGGCAGCGCTCCTCTTAACGATTCCACCCCTCATAATGGAAGTCGCTGGCGTCGATATGCGTTTCGTTGATATCTGGGTTACTGCTGCGAGCCTGTGTGGAGCGCTTTCTATATTTGCGTTGGCATATTTCTACATCCAATTGTATCTTGGAGTCCGAAAAAGCATGCTCAAGAAAATCAGCCAAGTGACAGTGCTGGTTCAAGCCAAGCAAGACAAGAAAGTGGCGAAGACGACTGGTTTGCTGACTCTCGTCCTGCTGTTCTCGTTCGTCCCAGGGATTGTTGGCAGTAGTACAGTGGCCCTTCGTACAAGCACAAGCGTCCGAGTGTCCGGGTTGCTGATGCAAGTGAGCTCTCTTGTCAACCCTCTGCTGTACTGCTACAGAGATCTCCGCTTCAGGAAAGCCGCTCTAGAGCTGTTAAGGATGAAAAAGCCTCCGGCGGTGCATCCAGGCACTACTGGTGCAGCGCGTGCTGTCCAACGAAAGGATCCGCCTTTGGGTTCTCAAGGAAAATCCTCAGTCGCGGTGAGGCAGCGGAACCCGGGAATACCACGCGTATTGGAAAGATCAGCATCCTGCGACCCACACAGCTCGGGGTACATTTACGCTCAGCAAAGATCTGAAATGGCGTTGAAAAGATCCGCGTCAGTTCCATCGCTTGCGCAGTGGAAGAGGCTACTTGTTAATTCACAGACACAGCAGCACCCAAACGTCACCCAAGCTTCGTGATAGCAATTGCAACAGTCCATGCTAGAAGAAGCCCGCGGCGACCCATGGTAAACGTTGCTGAATTGCCCAAATATGCTAGAAACCTACAATGCACGGTGCAAGCTATCCACACTAGATCACGGTCGAACTCGTGTATTGACGAGCCGACCTTCGGGAAAGCTGGCCGCCTTAATCACCAAAACGTGGAAGAGGAATTTTGTCTGCAGACCGGCGACGAAATGCAGTTCGCAGTTCGTAACGCAGTTCAAACCACAATTCAAATGTGACGGGAGAAAGAAATATGTTTCTGTTTTTCTTTTCTGAGTGTACGCAGAGATTTAATTTTTGGCTACACGCATATTCAAGAAAAAATAAAATAATTAGCCTTGTTAAACATCGGATTCATCACTCGTTGCCTAATTTTAGGGTCGATCGAGATATGAGCGGTGTACTCAGAGCAATTAAATAACGTTAACTGAAGTTAGGTTGTGATAACGGAACTTCGTATTACTATATGTTGTTAAAATAATTGCGCTGAAACAAAATATTGGAAATTTCTTTCTTCTTTTAAGCGGCTGGGTAAAATCGAAAGAGATGTTTAAATTGGAAGGAAGATTTTGCCCTCTTGGCCAAAATAAGAGAGCGTACTGGTACCTATATAAAAAAAAAATCAGGAATTGTATCATTGTTTTTTGTTCTTTAACTCTGGGCGATATCCTCAGGTACAAAATGAACAACACTTAAAGATGTACTTTTCAAACATGTTCATGGACATGAACGGTGGACGAAAAATTCTCTGCTTTTGTGCATCTGAAAGAGAAATTAAAACGTTTGCTTTCTCGTCTTCTGGACCAAGGAGCAGAAGAGCGATCGGTGGAACAAGAAAGCCAAGCAGAAACAGAGCAAAACGAAAGCGTTTCAAAGGAAACGGAGCTTTAGACGCAATGAAATGAAGCAAACTGCCAAAACAACAACAACAACAACAACAAAATAAAACAAATGAATTTCTATTTCCTTACACCGACCGTTAATCTAAGCGTGGAATTCAAAGTTTTTACATGGCAAAGAACTTAATACGAGGTTTTTCATTTAATTTCTGCTCAGCTGTCTTTCAAGATTATCAAAGATAGGACTAACTAGGAAAACAGACAAATGTGATACTACAAATGTGATTTAAATGTTGTTACTGTGGGTGTGTTGTAAATATCTGCCTAAACTGAACACCTGTCATCTTTTCTTAATTTTATAGAAAGATGGTCACCTTGTTTTCGTATCAAATATTCAAATAAAAAATTGGAGATATGATCATGATGAACAGCAAAATGTGAGTTTCTAAAAACTGAATGTGGAATATTGTCGCTTCACATTTTGCTGCTCTTCAAATCTTGAGTATTTGATATGGAAAATGGAGACCATCGTTTTCTTAATTAAAGAAAAGATGACAGATGTTCAGTCTAGGCGGATATTTACAACTCACCCACAGTAACAGCATTTAAATCACATTTTTTTTCCCTAGTTAGTCGTATCTTTGATAATCTTGAATTAAGTTTAGAAATTATCTGCCGAGATCTTTTTACAGAGAATATTGAAAAGAATCGAACTAAACACGGGCTGAAAATGGTTAGCTCCATTTTTTCTTAACAACGTATGAAACAAAAAGGATTGCTTTGCAGAAATACACAATTGCAGGATAAATGCTGTACAAATTTATACAAACCAGAAACAAAGAAAGAACATGGCTCCGTGCTCAAGTAGTTTAAGGCCGGGGTCAAAGGGTTTTAGCGTCCTCAACATTTTAAAGTAAAATTGGTACTTCTGGTAGGTCACATGACATGTCACGTGACGTAAAGCGGAAAATAGCCTTTATTTGAGGAATTGGTGGCGGTGTTAAGCAATATCATCCCACGTTTGGAATGACCGTCCCTCTTTTTACAGAAAAATTTTCTAGGGTGAAAGGTCATCTTTTTCAACAAAATTTGACCTTTGATCATTTATATCTTCTAAAAACGAAATCAAGGAAGATCATTCCAAACGTAGCAAGGTAGATAATTTCAATTTGCATCGAAAACGCTCATTTATTGATCGATAGATCGAAAAAAATTCGCCACCAATTCGCTGATTTACCAAATTTTAACAAAACGATCACGTGACATGTCACGTGGTCACGATAACATGTTAAGGCAAGGTAGGACGTCGAGTTTTATAATCAGGGAAAAGTTCAGCTTGGTAAAACAAAACTGATAACAAGAGATATAGCTGTCCATCCATATTTCTACTTTACATTCCTGACCCAGGCCTTAAACTGCTTGAGTGTTGTATAATGATGCGACATAAATTGTAGTTGTTGATATATTTTAATTGTTTTGTTTTGGGGTTGGCCTCCTAATAAAGCTGGTAAACTGCAAGAAAGTGAGATTTTGCTTTTTGATAATATTACTACAAACGTCACATCGTAAAATGTAGACAGCTGGGCCGGGTTGTTCAAAACCCCGATTAAACTAACCTCCGATTAAGCCTAATCATCGATTAAAACCACTAACACCGGGTTAGCTAATCGGAGGATTTGAGAACGTTGTTCAAAGCCCGATTAGAGGGCAGATTAGTTATTCGCTGATTAACGGTTAGTACGTGGTGTAAAAACTACTTATATTGTCTCGCTAATCGACAGTTAATATCCCAAAATGCAATTTCCCTTGAGTAAGCACTGTGATTGTTTTCAATATGGCGTCTGTGTTATGAACTGCCAGTGAAACGGTGGACTTGTCTACTCCAGTTGTATCGCCGATAACTTGCAGTAAGACACCACTCGCATAAAATTGTAGTGCTATCAGCACTTGGTCGATTGGTTTCAGAGTGTAATAACAATTCGTTTTCCTCTGTAAATCTGCCTCTATGAGGTTTGTATTGTATTCAATTGAGGTTTTGCCAAATCTGTAGCAAGTGTGAAGCTTTTAATTGCTGTAAATTAGTATGCTTTCGTTATATTGATAGATTCGTGCTCGTCTTTATCTCATGCAAGGAAGGCCAAACAACAAGTCGGCCTTTTTTTCAATATTAATCGGCCGATTAGCGATTTAATCTTGCTTCGGAGGTGTATTAAATTTAACCCGCCGATTAGAGTCAGATTAGTGTTAAGGCGGCGAAATACGAGATACAAAAACCCTCAACTTGTCGCGCAACATTGTTTCGTTGCAAGTTTTTGTCGATGTTTCCCGTTTTTCACCTTACGTGATCAACTTGTCGCGCAACAAAAACATTTGTTGCGGGTTGAAAGAAGTTGTTGCGAAAAGTAGAGCGCGGGTCTACTTTGAGCGACAAATTTTGGCCTTGTTGCTCGTTTTTCATCAAACTCACAACTTGTCGCGCAACAAATCTGTTCGTGCCCTAGCAAATCAACCAATCAGCGCGCCGCATTTCTTCAACCCGCAACAAATGTTTTTGTTGCCGGTCAAGTTGATCACGCAAGGTGAAAAACGGGAAACATCGACGAAAACTTGCAACGCAACAATGTTGCGCGACAAGTTGAGGGTTTTTGTATCTCGTATTTCGCCGCCTTTAATCGGGCTTTGAGCAACGCAATCTAATCGCAGATTAAATTTTAATCGCGGATTAGCATATTTAATCGGGGATTAGCGCTAATCGGGGTTTTGAACAACCGGGCCCTGGTGCTTCATAAGAAAAGTGTCAATTTAAAATCGGTGTCTAGGATTTATCGACAAATAAAGAGAAAGAGAGAACAAATTTCATTTGATAAGCGTGCTCTATTTCTGGATTCAAAAACCATTTTTATGATTTTACAAGAGTATTTTTAACTCGTGATTGCAACAGCAGGCCAGATTATGCAAATGTTTTGCAAATGAGTGGTCGGTCGTTCATGCGTAAAGTTCTCTGGTGTTCATCGGTATCTTCTTGGTGTAGGTACTCACCTAATGGTCCCAGTACTATAAATGTATACAAGAGTTACCCTAACATAAAAATGAAAGTTAACCGCAAGCAAACTGCAGTGAAAGTAACCGCAACCAAAATTGGCACCACGTGTTGGTCCGGGTAGTTGCCAAATATGGTAAGTACTGCCTACGTTAAGTAGCCGATATTCTGTCAGCGGGCAATTAAAGTGTAACACTGTACAAGACAAGACAAGACAAGACAAGACAAGACAAGACAAGACAAGACAAGACAAGACAAGACAAGACAAGACAAGACAAGACAAGACAAGACAAGACAAGACAAGACAAGACAAGACAAGACAAGACAATAAACAATTATTGGATGAGGTTTTTGTGATATCCAGAATAATCAAGGTCGAGGTAAGGGTTATCAGCCGAAGCCGCATTTGCCGCAGGTTCAACTGGTCTTGTCGCATTATTCGACAGAAATGCGACTGAGATTCAAACTTTATATATATTTTTATATATATTTTTTCTTTCTTCTCATGACTTGTAAATTTCGTTATGTATAGTTATTTTATGCGTGTGTTCCGACCCTAATATTGTAATTTATTATATGTAATTTGGCTTCCTAGCCTTGTTAACTTTTTAGTTATTTTAGGAAGCCAACACCCTTTCAGTTTTAATTTTTATTTCATGTTAATTTAATTTCTGTCAAGTGTAAGGGTCAATAAAGTTGTTGTTGTTTAACTTTCTGCCGTGTCGAATCTAATTCATACATTATGTTAACGTATTAAGAATGCGTAAGTTTGGTTCAGCCAAATAGGAAGAAGAAACTTGACCATTCTTGTCCCAATGAAACCTGAACATATTGCAAAACCCTCAGTATCTCGGTCCGCCATATTGAATACTCAGCTACGTTTAAAACATTTTCCGCTGACCGAAATACCCGACAGTAGTAATGCTGAATTAAGTTCGACACAAGTGTGAGGTATGAATCGACAGTCGTTTTTCTGCCGCACTTAATTGAATTGAATCCGACACAGTAGAAATGCGACGTATGAACCAGGCCTTATTATAAGATTAAGCAAATGCACATAACTTCCTTTACAAGCTAAGAACTCCAGAACTCAATCACAGTGAAGCCGAATTTCTCATTCGGATATCAAGATTCAAAATCACAATCTTCCGCAGATTAACCACTTCGTACACGGTTTTTTTTCTACTTTTAGTCTTTCGACAGGTTTATTGTTAGCTCTAGATTTCTCTAGAGCTCGAGATTTCTATCCCCTGTCCAATATTTGGTATAAAGTACACTGATTTAGTCTGGTTACCACCATGGATCTCTACTGGTTAAGAAAGCAATAAAGGAAAAATCCTGATAGAGAAAGGGTAAGTGTTCTAATGAGACATGTTCTGGCAATTTGGTCAGACCTTCAGCGACTTGGCTGGGAAAACGGACCGTCTTAGACGTCCCCCGGTGGTTTTCCTTGGCCCTTTGCACAGGGGGACTGGGTATGAATAAATGTTCTGGACATAACACTATCCATTAGCTCTTCAGGTTCTCATACAAGTTTTATACCTAATCATTCTTTGAAGTATCAAGGATACGAATCTAGAGGAGAAAAAATTGAATTCCAAGTCAATCATAGCCAGCAAACTACAGATAAATTGGCATAGCGCGACTTCTTCATGTACCCATGAATCAACTTGAATCTATATTACTCGTAACGACACACTCACAACCAACTTATCGCTGGGCTAAGGTTTAATGTTGCCTCGCTTTCAAGGGATCATTTATTGGAGAGGGGCATGCCTCTAACCCTGAAGCTAGGTAAGCGTTTATAGTAAGAGAATTTATCCACAAACGTTTTCATATAGACTGGAAGAGTGAGACTGCAATTAGCTATAATTGCATGTATTTGAAATTTCCTAAAGGCTCAAAGTTAAGAGATTTTCAAGTAGTCTCACGAGAGATGCTGTGATTGCATTTGGAATGACTGCTAAATTATTTTTCCTTCAGAAAGAAACTTTAGTAGGTGGATTACCATACGAAATAGGACCACAAATCTTGGCTTATTTCCTGATTTAAGTAGCACTCCATGATAAACTTAATATTCCAGTTAGACCAAAAAGATGCAATGGTAGATCGTTATTAACCGGCATGAGATGGGTTGTTTAGGTATACAACAAACCCTTTTTTCACAGCCGATCCATTATCTGTATTTATAAGTCTTTAGACTGCTTCCACGGTGCGTAGTAAAACTGAGGTGAAGTGGAGCGAAAATAGAAGTAGACAATATGCAGTGCCCGAAAATGCTTTATTCAAAGTTTTCTTGTGAATTACATGGTGTTAATTACGCATTAATTAAAGCATCCTTGGAAATTAATTCACAATTTTCATGCGTTACTAACATAAAAACAAGAGATTTGATTATTTTGAGTGTGCCAGCAGTCAACATTTTTAAATTTAAAATTGACATGCCCTGTATTCAGTCCAAAGTTTCTCTCCACCAAGAGGCCTCAGTCTTGGGATGGAGGATCATGAGGAGTGTAGCGCATGTATCCTTTCCCAGAAGGCATTTCTCTGACAGTCACTCCCTTAGGACAAACAGATCTTTGAGTTCTTCGTCCTTGATCGTGGGTAGAACCATACAGTCCTTACCAGGCTAGGGGAGGTCATTGCACAGATTAGTTTGTCAAATAGTTATGAAGCTAGCTGTCCTGAATTTTGAGGGACGGGGCGAAGAAGGAAGGTGTGTGGGGGCGGTTGGGTTAGAGGTGTGGGAGGTGGAGACCGCGATCATTTTTGTTAGCACCAAGTAATCTCGACCTCATAGAGAAATTAAAAGATAAAATCAGTCTTAGTCAGCAGTTTTTCTCACTGCACATGTTCAGAAAGCGTTATTAAATTTGAACGCATGCACACGGATTATCTGGCTCCGATTTTTGATGTAAATGAATTAACTTTATCACGTGTCTAAAAGTAATTGCTCTACCATACATACCTCCCAGTCGGCTGGAGTGGCAACTTTCTTTGTGGCAGTCAACTGCAATGAGTCTATTACACGTAAAAGCTCACTGGAAGAATTACAAACAAAACAAGCTGTAAATTTACATTTCAACACTTGTAAAATCCATGTCACAAAAACGCCATGACGATAAATTCAAAGGAATTGAGCTACTTTGAACTGCTGGCTTCATAGTTATGGTATCTGTGTTATATTTGGTTGGTTTGAGAATGCAAACAGTTGAACTTACTGCAAATTACGTCCACATGTTGCTGGGTAAAGAAACGACAACTTAAGTTTCTTGTCTGGTCCAATAATGAATACCTAAAATAAAAAGCAAAGAACACAGTAAACTTGACAGAACTCAAAAGAAAGGTCTACAGCATAAAATTTCCATCACATCGGAATGGAAGGGCCGAGTTGGGGTGTCAGGAGGATAAAGAATATATCTAGTGGGTGGTCCGGTCGGTGGGGGGGGGGGGGGGGGGGGTTAGAAAAATGAAGTAAACGCTGTAAGACTTGAAGCAAGAAAGGATCTTTTTCTGCCAATTCATCAGCCAGCATTGACGAAGCCGTTTGGAAATTATTTGAATTAGTGAAGAGACTCAATTCCCGGGGGCTCTTTCTGCCGTCGTTGCAAACTTTCGTCGCTTCAGGTCTTCCGATTTCTAACTTTGTCTCACCCCACATAACTCCTTCTGGGTTTCAGAGTATCATGCCTCAAACGATGAAATGACACGATTCGTAGAGGCCCCTTGCATTTAGCTGAAGCTTAGAGATTAAATGACGTTCTCCTCGGAAGGAGGGTTACATTAACTTAATTCTCTAAACTACATATTTGTAGTAAGGTGAAAAACTCACAGCACGGCAGGTCAGAGGCATGCCTTGGGAATCCTTCTCTTCGGGATCAATCATGCCAAGTCTGACAGCAAGTTCCCGCCCTTTGTCAGCTATTATCGGATAAGGAAAGTCCAATATGTCGGTCTTGATGAAGGCCTTGATATCTTCCATCCATCCCTTGTGGGTCTCAACATCGTCACAAGATAAAGCAACGAGTTTCACACCGCGCTTTTGAAATTCTGGAATCAATCCAACCAGGCATCCCAGCTCCGTGGTACAAACAGGTGTGTAGTCGGCAGGGTGGGCAAAGAGGATGGCCCAGCTTTAGAAGAATTAATAACGCAAGTTTAACTGTTATTATCCGAGTATTTGACAGTTGTAGTAAATATAAACTAAATGTTTATCTATGGAAAATCATACGTATACCAGGAGTATTTTCCTGTGCGATTCTTTATGACATTCGCGTTCCATGAAAACGTGTCATTAGGACGTTCATAATAATTGATAACGATGATGACGAAGACTATGATGATGAAGACGACGACAACTACGGTGATGATGATGATGATGACGATGGCTAAATTTTAAAAAAATTCCCAAAGTAAGATCTGGGGTTATATCTTTCAAATAGATCTTTTGTGGTGTTATATCCAGAGGAGGCGAACACGATTCATATTGGAAGCAAAGCCGCAGTCCAAAACGGTGAAATTTATGTCGAGAAGAGATTTTGCATCTCTGTGGTCTTCCATTGAAAACTCACAATACTATTACTATATCAAACGATTGGATAAATATAGTCACAAAAATTTAGTGTTTTGATTTACTATATGGCTAGCTCCGCAGGCAAGATGTATACGTACACGTGTACATCTTGCCTGGATGACCAAATCGTTTTGATTAGCTACCCGAGCGGGCAAGACGGCGCTATCTTTCTCGCTTGGGACCACCCGCTGTGTCTCACAAAAAAGGTTTCCCCAAAAGCCATGTAATAAATCCTATATTGACCAAGCTTCTTCGGATCAATATCAGTATCTTGGCAACTGCGCACCTACCCCTCCCCTAACCCAACAGTAACACCAACTTATAAACTTATTATAACATGTTGGGTTAGGGGAGGGGTAAGTGCGCAGTTGCCCAGATACTGATATTGACCAAGCTTGTTCAGTCAAGATGGCTGGATATTGGCCTCATTCTTTTTTTGTGTGTTTATGGACCTCGACTCTTTCTCGGTCCATAAACAAGCAAAAAAAGAACTTGGCCAATATCCAGACATCTTGAATGAACAAGCTTGATCAATAAACGATCTCTATCGTTCTTTACGATATGACCAAGGAGTACCGCCTTTGGTTTATATTGAGAACTATGGTCGTCTGAAATTTGGAGGACTTAGTTTAATATGAGGAGTTAATTGTCGGAAATTCTCTCGTCCATCCTAGCTTCATTAGCTTTTATTTGTAATATATATGACGTCATGAACATTTTTTTGTTTCTTTATTACATAAAACAGATAGGATCATGTTTCTGTGCTTCTGTTCAGGATATTGATGGTTGAAGACTTAAAAATATGCCAAGGACATCAGTGTCACACTACCCTAACGATAGTTGACTCGGGATGCGTCTTCATTGACTATCACGCATAGAAATTGGGAGTGAATAATTTAATTGTCTTAGTATAAATCTACTAGTCGCTCAAAACTTTATTTA
>JAHPZR010048295.1:0-11042 GCA_019787425.1 Platygyra sinensis
CAGATAGTGAAAACATTTGCAGTTCCTAAAATTATGTATAGAGCATCGGTTATACCTCTTTCAAAAGAACTAATTAAAGAGGCAAATTTTATTATTTATGGATTCATCTGGAATGGAAAAGACAAACTTAAACGCCATGCTTTAATATCTGATATTAAAAATGGCGGGTTAAGAATGCTAGATATTGAATCTTTGATTAAAGCTAAGCGGGTCATGTGTTTAACGAAATTTCTGTAAGACTACCCAAGTTCGTGGAAAACTATTCTTGGAAAAATTCTTTCACCAGTTGGGGGACGTTTTCTTTATACTGTAATTTCGACACGGCTAAATTAAAAATCTCCTTACCAGCTTACTACAAGGAATGTCTAGATGCTTGGTCCGAACTAAACAGGAAAACACCTAGCGCTTCTCATGAGGTGATTAATGAAATTTTCTGGAACAATAGGTTTCTTTGCATTGACAAAATGTCCATATATACAGATGATATGATTAAATTAGGATTCCTTAAGATAGGTGACGTTCTGCGGGCAAATAACTGTTCTCGATTTAACGTGTACGGCACCTCACCGTTATCTCCTGAACAAAATTTCTTTTTAATGAGCCTTATCGATTCCTTTCCCGCTGACTGGCGTGCCTTTGCTAAATCTTTTACTGACTCGTCGTTGATCGAAGAAATTCCAAACGATCCCAAAATTGGATTGGGAGACGGAAACTCAGTTCCAATCCTCGACATCCCCTCAAGACAAATCTATGAAATCTTTTTGGGGAGGAAGCAAATTCTACCCACTGCAAAAAGAAAACTAACAGATAAATACCCTGATATAAATGTGGAATGGGATAAAGTTTACTCTTTACCTTTCCGTTCAACTTTGGAATCGAAGAGTAGGGAGTCTCAGTACAAATTTTGAATTGCGTTGTCTCTACAAACAAAAATCTTTATCGATTTGGCTTAGTTGCCTCCCCTAGTTGCACCTTTTGTCAAGAAACAGCAGAATCCATCGAGCATCTACTCTTTTCTTGCAAAGTATCCTCTGAATTCTGGAAACATGTTTTATCCTGGCTTAAAGACAATGATATTTATATTGAAACATGAAGGAGTGGGAGATAATTTTTGGTAAGTTTGACATAAAAGACAATTTTACTTTAATAAATCATTTATTACTAGTAGGAAAATATTATATTTATTCTAAACAGTGTCAGGATAGTCTACCGACGGCTCAGGGTTTTATCGCTCGGATTAAATTGATTTATAGAATTGAACTCCAAATTGCCAGAGAAAAAAATAAGCTTTCACAACATTTCATTAAATGGAAAAAACTTGTTGAAGTATTGACCTAGAAAGAGATGGTGGTGGAAAGAATATCAAAATACAAGTAAGTTAATGAACCAGTATATTTCTGTTTGTTTCTTTAGCAGCTTGTAATATATGTACTATCAGTAAGTGAATTGTTTTTTCTGTTATTGTAGGCAATGTTCGTGATAAGTTTTACTCTAAGTATTACATGTATACAGTAATTAGTTCACTGTATGTAATGTACCGAAAGTAGTCTATTGTATATTATATTGTAAGTAAGTTTACTGTAAGTATTATATTGTATTTAGTTTATTGTAATTATGTATTGCAAGTGAGTTTTTTTTTTGTAAGTTATGTATTGTAATAGTTCAGTGTATGTAAAATATCGTAAGGCGTTAGGCATTAAATTGTAACATATTATTTACAAAATGTAGCAAAAAAAAATAAAAAAATTACAAAAAAAAAAGAAACCAAGCCATCATCGACGTAGACATTTCTCTGGACAAACTTCTTTACTTCAAGGTCATGCTCCTCGCCTTCATCAACCGTTCTCCTCAGGTCGTAGGCTGCCACTGCAGGGCTTGGGCCATTCCCAAACAGATGTACTGTCATTCGAAACTCTGTGATTGGCTCTGAAAGGTCGTTGTTCTTGAACCACATCTTCTCGCGGGAAGCGGATACGATGAGGACTCCGATTAAGCTATTTATGAGGTCTGGACCTGTGAGTAGTTCTTTGTTGAGAGTTGCCTTAACACTCAGCAGAGGAGTCGAAGACTACTCGAATTTGGTCTGGCTTTTTGGGACGGCATACCTCAAATTGGGGAGATACCATAGTTCCCCGGAGACTTGTCTGGATGATATTTCTTCGTCAGGGACTGGTACTGCGTGGCCCGTGTCTAGCATCTTTCCCATAAATTCGATGTACTAAGCCTCCATCTTAATATAGATTTACTTTTGAAAGTTCGCAAAAGCCCGTTCAAGCGCTTGACCGCTTAGCCTTTGTTGTCTGGCATGGATACCTTATGTGAGCGAAACGGCAAAGGCATTTCCCAGTTTTCTCGTTCGTTCTTGTGGATCCATTTCTCTATTATCTTGGTAAAATTGCGATAATCGATTGAGTTTCCTGGTAGACGTCTTCTGCTGGACTCCTGGCATTACGGGCTTCGGTGAAACTTTCTTAAAAATTCAATGTATTGGGACATCTAACTATCTTGTATTGAGCTCCTGTGTTCGCGCGGTGTGGGCTGCGTGGGCTGAGAGATTGTAGGAAATCAGGTTGTCAGTAGAAGTCGTGTCCACGATCTTATCTCTCACGATAGAGTTCTCTTTGCTTGAACATGGATAGGTCGATCTTCCAGGTCTAGGCAGGTCTGGCCGGATATGATCCATCCCAATGCTAGCTTTTGGGCCCACGGCGCGCCCTTTGGGCCATTCTTGAATGCTCTATATAACTTTCATGAGTTCTGGTGCGTCTCTGCCAATCAGGAGCTGGATCTATGTCTCTTTGTCGAGAGGGCGAATTTCTTTGGCAATACTCCTGAGGTGGGTATGTTCTCTTGCGATCTCCGGGGTCGAAATCTCTTTCTTCTCTTGTGGAATACCGTCACACTCAATAAGGCTAGGTAGTCCTTTCTGGCCGTATCTGACCTCCCTGTCGCCTCCACAGGTCGAGAGGTAGTACTTCCAATCTGGGCTTTCGTCAGTGCTTATAATTGAGGCGTTGCTTTGGTCATCCACAAAAGCGTAAACCCGATCAACGTCGTTGGGGTGGCCTTCTCTGTAGACGTCCACTAGCGCTGTTTTGCTACAAAAAAAAAGTCCGACTGGGGTGCCTTTACAAACCGATGTGCACTTAGGATTAATATTTTCTTGGCTGTCCTTGGTCGTCTCCGTGTTTTTGGCTCTTTTCTTCTTCTCTTCGGTGCTCAGATGGAGAAGGTAAGGGTGTCGTCTGCTGCCACAGATATATACTGCACTTCACGTTGTCTGCGTACACGCCGGCTAAGTGGTTAGGTAAAAAAAAAAACATAGAAACAAACTCTTTCCTCCCTGACTCACTGCTCTCTCTCCTTGACCGTCATCTTCTTAAAGGTCAAGCACTTTTTAAGTTCGTGGCCGGGTCGTTTGTGAAATAAATAATGTTTTGCTTTCGGGGATACTGGCGTTTTTTTTTTCTTGGTGTATTACCATCAGCTGCATCCATGCTACTCTTTAGGGATTCTTTGGTCTCATCTCCGGAGAGAGGAAGTTTTTCTTTCCTCTCCTCTCGACGACGATTTTGTGTCTGATTGTTCTTTGTGGCAGCCCTTGCTGAAACGTTAAGGTGGTTTCTCAATTCTGCTTGGTTCTGGGTCATCTTTGAGAATTCACAGAAGGTGGGTAGGCGTCGTTGTGCTTCTCTGCATATCGCACTATTTTCTTCTCCCATTTGGCTTTGATGGGAAGCTGGAAGCCCCTCTATGATAAGGCGTATTGCTATCGGGTAGTTCAAGCAGGCCAAGCCTGGCAGGTGAGTCATTTGACAGTCCACGACGACGCACAAGTCTGTAAATTTCTGGAGTCTGTTGTTATCCTTTGCTCCAAAGCTTGTCGCCGAATATAGTCGTTCAAGAAGAGCGTGCGTCAATGCTGCTGTGTTACCGAATCGTCTTTCCAATTTTGGGATCGTTTGGAATTTCTTCGATCAACGACGAGTCAGTAAAAGATTTAGCAAAGGCACGCCAGTCAGCGGGAAAGGAATCGATAAGGCTCATTAAAAAGAAATTTTGTTCAGGAGATAACGGTGAGGTGCCGTACACGTTAAATCGAGAACAGTTATTTGCCCGCAGAACGTCACCTATCTTAAGGAATCCTAATTTAATCATATCATCTGTATATATGGACATTTTGTCAATGCAAAGAAACCTATTGTTCCAGAAAATTTCATTAATCACCTCATGAGAAGCGCTAGGTGTTTTCCTGTTTAGTTCGGACCAAGCATCTAGACATTCCTTGTAGTAAGCTGGTAAGGAGATTTTTAATTTAGCCGTGTCGAAATTACAGTATAAAAGAAAACGTCCCCCAACTGGTGAAAGAATTTTTCCAAGAATAGTTTTCCACGAACTTGGGTAGTCTTACAGAAATTTCGTTAAACACATGACCCGCTTAGCTTTAATCAAAGATTCAATATCTAGCATTCTTAACCCGCCATTTTTAATATCAGATATTAAAGCATGGCGTTTAAGTTTGTCTTTTCCATTCCAGATGAATCCATAAATAATAAAATTTGCCTCTTTAATTAGTTCTTTTGAAAGAGGTATAACCGATGCTCTATACATAATTTTAGGAACTGCAAATGTTTTCACTATCTGGATCTTTCCTAATAAAGACAGGCCCCTCCATTTCCATATATTAATTGATTTCTTCATGTCCTTTAAAGTTGGTCTGAAGTTTAGGGCATCCCTTTGTTTCACATCATAGCCAAAGTACACTCCGAGGATTGTAATGTTCATACAGATATTGTGCTTTGGAAAGTCTACATCTTGTAAGGTATGGTTTCCAAGGGCAAATATTTCTGTTTTCTCATGATTAACTTTTAAACCTGAACATTCGCCAAATAACTCAAGAGTCTCAAACAAAGCATTGTACGAGGAATTGTCCTTAAGGAAGCAGGTCATATCATCGGCAAATGAAGATAACTTAAGTATTTCCTGCCCGATTTTGAAACCTTGGATATTGTTGTCCTCCCTTATCTTTATGGCCAAAATCTCGATAGCTATAATAAATAAATACGGAGAAAGTGGATCACCTTGTCTGACTCCTCTTTCTAAGGGAAAGTTCCCGGTAGTGAATCATTATTCATAACTGCACTAGATACATCTTTATATAGTATTCGAATCCAGTGTATGAAAGAAGGGCCAAAGTTGAATTTATGCAAAATTCTAATTAAAAAATTAAATTCCAGTGTGTCGAAGGCTTTCTCAAAGTCAATTGCTATCAAAATGCCTGACAAGCAGTTACGTTTCGAATAATCGACAACATCATCAATTATCCGTAGTGCATCAAAGATTGATCTGCCTTTAACAAAAGCATTCTGGTTTGCGTGAATTATGTATGGCAAAACCTTTTCTAAACGTTTAGCTAATACCTTAGATATTATTTTTGCGTCCACATTAATTAACGAAATCGGGCGCCAATTTTTAATCAATCTTTTATCTTTCCCTTTTTTTCAATTAGCGCTATTATAGCTTGTTTTTGGGTGTTTGAAAGTTCGCCAAACTCTCTCTCTCTTCTCCTCCTCAACCACACGTGTGTGTTGAGGAGAAAGAGAGAGAGAGTTTGGCGAACTTTCAAACACCCAAAAACAAGCTATAATAGCGCTAATTGAAAAAAAGGGAAAGATAAAAGATTGATTAAAAATTGGCGCCCGATTTCGTTAATTAATGTGGACGCAAAAATAATATCTAAGGTATTAGCTAAACGTTTAGAAAAGGTTTTGCCATACATAATTCACGCAAACCAGAATGCTTTTGTTAAAGGCAGATCAATCTTTGATGCACTACGGATAATTGATGATGTTGTCGATTATTCGAAACGTAACTGCTTGTCAGGCATTTTGATAGCAATTGACTTTGAGAAAGCCTTCGACACACTGGAATTTAATTTTTTAATTAGAATTTTGCATAAATTCAACTTTGGCCCTTCTTTCATACACTGGATTCGAATACTATATAAAGATGTATCTAGTGCAGTTATGAATAATGATTCACTACCGGGAACTTTCCCTTAGAAAGAGGAGTCAGACAAGGTGATCCACTTTCTCCGTATTTATTTATTATAGCTATCGAGATTTTGGCCATAAAGATAAGGGAGGACAACAATATCCAAGGTTTCAAAATCGGGCAGGAAATACTTAAGTTATCTTCATTTGCCGATGATATGACCTGCTTCCTTAAGGACAATTCCTCGTACAATGCTTTGTTTGAGACTCTTGAGTTATTTGGCGAATGTTCAGGTTTAAAAGTTAATCATGAGAAAACAGAAATATTTGCCCTTGGAAACCATACCTTACAAGATGTAGACTTTCCAAAGCACAATATCTGTATGAACATTACAATCCTCGGAGTGTACTTTGGCTATGATGTGAAACAAAGGGATGCCCTAAACTTCAGACCAACTTTAAAGGACATGAAGAAATCAATTAATATATGGAAATGGAGGGGCCTGTCTTTATTAGGAAAGATCCAGATAGTGAAAACATTTGCAGTTCCTAAAATTATGTATAGAGCATCGGTTATACCTCTTTCAAAAGAACTAATTAAAGAGGCAAATTTTATTATTTATGGATTCATCTGGAATGGAAAAGACAAACTTAAACGCCATGCTTTAATATCTGATATTAAAAATGGCGGGTTAAGAATGCTAGATATTGAATCTTTGATTAAAGCTAAGCGGGTCATGTGTTTAACGAAATTTCTGTAAGACTACCCAAGTTCGTGGAAAACTATTCTTGGAAAAATTCTTTCACCAGTTGGGGGACGTTTTCTTTTATACTGTAATTTCGACACGGCTAAATTAAAAATCTCCTTACCAGCTTACTACAAGGAATGTCTAGATGCTTGGTCCGAACTAAACAGGAAAACACCTAGCGCTTCTCATGAGGTGATTAATGAAATTTTCTGGAACAATAGGTTTCTTTGCATTGACAAAATGTCCATATATACAGATGATATGATTAAATTAGGATTCCTTAAGATAGGTGACGTTCTGCGGGCAAATAACTGTTCTCGATTTAACGTGTACGGCACCTCACCGTTATCTCCTGAACAAAATTTCTTTTTAATGAGCCTTATCGATTCCTTTCCCGCTGACTGGCGTGCCTTTGCTAAATCTTTTACTGACTCGTCGTTGATCGAAGAAATTCCAAACGATCCCAAAATTGGAAAGACGATTCGGTAACACAGCAGCATTGACGCACGCTCTTCTTGAACGACTATATTCGGCGACAAGCTTTGGAGCAAAGGATAACAACAGACTCCAGAAATTTACAGACTTGTGCGTCGTCGTGGACTGTCAAATGACTCACCTGCCAGGCTTGGCCTGCTTGAACTACCCGATAGCAATACGCCTTATCATAGAGGGGCTTCCAGCTTCCCATCAAAGCCAAATGGGAGAAGAAAATAGTGCGATATGCAGAGAAGCACAACGACGCCTACCCACCTTCTGTGAATTCTCAAAGATGACCCAGAACCAAGCAGAATTGAGAAACCACCTTAACGTTTCAGCAAGGGCTGCCACAAAGAACAATCAGACACAAAATCGTCGTCGAGAGGAGAGGAAAGAAAAACTTCCTCTCTCCGGAGATGAGACCAAAGAATCCCTAAAGAGTAGCATGGATGCAGCTGATGGTAATACACCAAGAAAAAAAAAACGCCAGTATCCCCGAAAGCAAAACATTATTTATTTCACAAACGACCCGGCCACGAACTTAAAAAGTGCTTGACCTTTAAGAAGATGACGGTCAAGGAGAGAGAGCAGTGAGTCAGGGAGGAAAGAGTTTGTTTCTATGTTTTTTTTTTTACCTAACCACTTAGCCGGCGTGTACGCAGACAACGTGAAGTGCAGTATATATCTGTGGCAGCAGACGACACCCTTACCTTCTCCATCTGAGCACCGAAGAGAAGAAGAAAAGAGCCAAAAACACGGAGACGACCAAGGACAGCCAAGAAAATATTAATCCTAAGTGCACATCGGTTTGTAAAGGCACCCCAGTCGGACTTTTTTTTGTAGCAAAACAGCGCTAGTGGACGTCTACAGAGAAGGCCACCCCAACGACGTTGATCGGGTTTACGCTTTTGTGGATGACCAAAGCAACGCCTCAATTATAAGCACTGACGAAAGCCCAGATTGGAAGTACTACCTCTCGACCTGTGGAGGCGACAGGGAGGTCAGATACGGCCAGAAAGGACTACCTAGCCTTATTGAGTGTGACGGTATTCCACAAGAGAAGAAAGAGATTTCGACCCCGGAGATCGCAAGAGAACATACCCACCTCAGGAGTATTGCCAAAGAAATTCGCCCTCTCGACAAAGAGACATAGATCCAGCTCCTGATTGGCAGAGACGCACCAGAACTCATGAAAGTTATATAGAGCATTCAAGAATGGCCCAAAGGGCGCGCCGTGGGCCCAAAAGCTAGCATTGGGATGGATCATATCCGGCCAGACCTGCCTAGACCTGGAAGATCGACCTATCCATGTTCAAGCAAAGAGAACTCTATCGTGAGAGATAAGATCGTGGACACGACTTCTACTGACAACCTGATTTCCTACAATCTCTCAGCCCACGCAGCCCACACCGCGCGAACACAGGAGCTCAATACAAGATAGTTAGATGTCCCAATACATTGAATTTTTAAGAAAGTTTCACCGAAGCCCGTAATGCCAGGAGTCCAGCAGAAGACGTCTACCAGGAAACTCAATCGATTATCGCAATTTTACCAAGATAATAGAGAAATGGATCCACAAGAACGAACGAGAAAACTGGGAAATGCCTTTGCCGTTTCGCTCACATAAGGTATCCATGCCAGACAACAAAGGCTAAGCGGTCAAGCGCTTGAACGGGCTTTTGCGAACTTTCAAAAGTAAATCTATATTAAGATGGAGGCTTAGTACATCGAATTTATGGGAAAGATGCTAGACACGGGCCACGCAGTACCAGTCCCTGACGAAGAAATATCATCCAGACAAGTCTCCGGGGAACTATGGTATCTCCCCAATTTGAGGTATGCCGTCCCAAAAAGCCAGACCAAATTCGAGTAGTCTTCGACTCCTCTGCTGAGTGTTAAGGCAACTCTCAACAAAGAACTACTCACAGGTCCAGACCTCATAAATAGCTTAATCGGAGTCCTCATCGTATCCGCTTCCCGCGAGAAGATGTGGTTCAAGAACAACGACCTTTCAGAGCCAATCACAGAGTTTCGAATGACAGTACATCTGTTTGGGAATGGCCCAAGCCCTGCAGTGGCAGCCTACGACCTGAGGAGAACGGTTGATGAAGGCGAGGAGCATGACCTTGAAGTAAAGAAGTTTGTCCAGAGAAATGTCTACGTCGATGATGGCTTGGTTTCTTTTTTTTTTGTAATTTTTTTATTTTTTTTTGCTACATTTTGTAAATAATATGTTACAATTTAATGCCTAACGCCTTACGATATTTTACATACACTGAACTATTACAATACATAACTTACAAAAAAAAAACTCACTTGCAATACATAATTACAATAAACTAAATACAATATAATACTTACAGTAAACTTACTTACAATATAATATACAATAGACTACTTTCGGTACATTACATACAGTGAACTAATTACTGTATACATGTAATACTTAGAGTAAAACTTATCACGAACATTGCCTACAATAACAGAAAAAACAATTCACTTACTGATAGTACATATATTACAAGCTGCTAAAGAAACAAACAGAAATATACTGGTTCATTAACTTACTTGTATTTTGATATTCTTTCCACCACCATCTCTTTCTAGGTCAATACTTCAACAAGTTTTTTCCATTTAATGAAATGTTGTGAAAGCTTATTTTTTTCTCTGGCAATTTGGAGTTCAATTCTATAAATCAATTTAATCCGAGCGATAAAACCCTGAGCCGTCGGTAGACTATCCTGACACTGTTTAGAATAAATATAATATTTTCCTACTAGTAATAAATGATTTATTAAAGTAAAATTGTCTTTTATGTCAAACTTACCAAAAATTATCTCCCACTCCTTCATGTTTCAATATAAATATCATTGTCTTTAAGCCAGGATAAAACATGTTTCCAGAATTCAGAGGATACTTTGCAAGAAAAGAGTAGATGCTCGATGGATTCTGCTGTTTCTTGACAAAAGGTGCAACTAGGGGAGGCAACTAAGCCAAATCGATAAAGATTTTTGTTTGTAGAGACAACGCAATTCAAAATTTGTACTGAGACTCCCTACTCTTCGATTCCAAAGTTGAACGGAAAGGTAAAGAGTAAACTTTATCCCATTCCACATTTATATCAGGGTATTTATCTGTTAGTTTTCTTTTTGCAGTGGGTAGAATTTGCTTCCTCCCCAAAAAGATTTCATAGATTTGTCTTGAGGGGATGTCGAGGATTGGAACTGAGTTTCCGTCTCCCAATCCAATTTTGGGATCGTTTGGAATTTCTTCGATCAACGACGAGTCAGTAAAAGATTTAGCAAAGGCACGCCAGTCAGCGGGAAAGGAATCGATAAGGCTCATTAAAAAGAAATTTTGTTCAGGAGATAACGGTGAGGTGCCGTACACGTTAAATCGAGAACAGTTATTTGCCCGCAGAACGTCACCTATCTTAAGGAATCCTAATTTAATCATATCATCTGTATATATGGACATTTTGTCAATGCAAAGAAACCTATTGTTCCAGAAAATTTCATTAATCACCTCATGAGAAGCGCTAGGTGTTTTCCTGTTTAGTTCGGACCAAGCATCTAGACATTCCTTGTAGTAAGCTGGTAAGGAGATTTTTAATTTAGCCGTGTCGAAATTACAGTATAAAGAAAACGTCCCCCAACTGGTGAAAGAATTTTTCCAAGAATAGTTTTCCACGAACTTGGGTAGTCTTACAGAAATTTCGTTAAACACATGACCCGCTTAGCTTTAATCAAAGATTCAATATCTAGCATTCTTAACCCGCCATTTTTAATATCAGATATTAAAGCATGGCGTTTAAGTTTGTCTT
>JAHPZR010048296.1:0-5000 GCA_019787425.1 Platygyra sinensis
CAGATAGTGAAAACATTTGCAGTTCCTAAAATTATGTATAGAGCATCGGTTATACCTCTTTCAAAAGAACTAATTAAAGAGGCAAATTTTATTATTTATGGATTCATCTGGAATGGAAAAGACAAACTTAAACGCCATGCTTTAATATCTGATATTAAAAATGGCGGGTTAAGAATGCTAGATATTGAATCTTTGATTAAAGCTAAGCGGGTCATGTGTTTAACGAAATTTCTGTAAGACTACCCAAGTTCGTGGAAAACTATTCTTGGAAAAATTCTTTCACCAGTTGGGGGACGTTTTCTTTTATACTGTAATTTCGACACGGCTAAATTAAAAATCTCCTTACCAGCTTACTACAAGGAATGTCTAGATGCTTGGTCCGAACTAAACAGGAAAACACCTAGCGCTTCTCATGAGGTGATTAATGAAATTTTCTGGAACAATAGGTTTCTTTGCATTGACAAAATGTCCATATATACAGATGATATGATTAAATTAGGATTCCTTAAGATAGGTGACGTTCTGCGGGCAAATAACTGTTCTCGATTTAACGTGTACGGCACCTCACCGTTATCTCCTGAACAAAATTTCTTTTTAATGAGCCTTATCGATTCCTTTCCCGCTGACTGGCGTGCCTTTGCTAAATCTTTTACTGACTCGTCGTTGATCGAAGAAATTCCAAACGATCCCAAAATTGGATTGGGAGACGGAAACTCAGTTCCAATCCTCGACATCCCCTCAAGACAAATCTATGAAATCTTTTTGGGGAGGAAGCAAATTCTACCCACTGCAAAAAGAAAACTAACAGATAAATACCCTGATATAAATGTGGAATGGGATAAAGTTTACTCTTTACCTTTCCGTTCAACTTTGGAATCGAAGAGTAGGGAGTCTCAGTACAAATTTTGAATTGCGTTGTCTCTACAAACAAAAATCTTTATCGATTTGGCTTAGTTGCCTCCCCTAGTTGCACCTTTTGTCAAGAAACAGCAGAATCCATCGAGCATCTACTCTTTTCTTGCAAAGTATCCTCTGAATTCTGGAAACATGTTTTATCCTGGCTTAAAGACAATGATATTTATATTGAAACATGAAGGAGTGGGAGATAATTTTTGGTAAGTTTGACATAAAAGACAATTTTACTTTAATAAATCATTTATTACTAGTAGGAAAATATTATATTTATTCTAAACAGTGTCAGGATAGTCTACCGACGGCTCAGGGTTTTATCGCTCGGATTAAATTGATTTATAGAATTGAACTCCAAATTGCCAGAGAAAAAAATAAGCTTTCACAACATTTCATTAAATGGAAAAAACTTGTTGAAGTATTGACCTAGAAAGAGATGGTGGTGGAAAGAATATCAAAATACAAGTAAGTTAATGAACCAGTATATTTCTGTTTGTTTCTTTAGCAGCTTGTAATATATGTACTATCAGTAAGTGAATTGTTTTTTCTGTTATTGTAGGCAATGTTCGTGATAAGTTTTACTCTAAGTATTACATGTATACAGTAATTAGTTCACTGTATGTAATGTACCGAAAGTAGTCTATTGTATATTATATTGTAAGTAAGTTTACTGTAAGTATTATATTGTATTTAGTTTATTGTAATTATGTATTGCAAGTGAGTTTTTTTTTTGTAAGTTATGTATTGTAATAGTTCAGTGTATGTAAAATATCGTAAGGCGTTAGGCATTAAATTGTAACATATTATTTACAAAATGTAGCAAAAAAAAATAAAAAAATTACAAAAAAAAAAGAAACCAAGCCATCATCGACGTAGACATTTCTCTGGACAAACTTCTTTACTTCAAGGTCATGCTCCTCGCCTTCATCAACCGTTCTCCTCAGGTCGTAGGCTGCCACTGCAGGGCTTGGGCCATTCCCAAACAGATGTACTGTCATTCGAAACTCTGTGATTGGCTCTGAAAGGTCGTTGTTCTTGAACCACATCTTCTCGCGGGAAGCGGATACGATGAGGACTCCGATTAAGCTATTTATGAGGTCTGGACCTGTGAGTAGTTCTTTGTTGAGAGTTGCCTTAACACTCAGCAGAGGAGTCGAAGACTACTCGAATTTGGTCTGGCTTTTTGGGACGGCATACCTCAAATTGGGGGAGATACCATAGTTCCCCGGAGACTTGTCTGGATGATATTTCTTCGTCAGGGACTGGTACTGCGTGGCCCGTGTCTAGCATCTTTCCCATAAATTCGATGTACTAAGCCTCCATCTTAATATAGATTTACTTTTGAAAGTTCGCAAAAGCCCGTTCAAGCGCTTGACCGCTTAGCCTTTGTTGTCTGGCATGGATACCTTATGTGAGCGAAACGGCAAAGGCATTTCCCAGTTTTCTCGTTCGTTCTTGTGGATCCATTTCTCTATTATCTTGGTAAAATTGCGATAATCGATTGAGTTTCCTGGTAGACGTCTTCTGCTGGACTCCTGGCATTACGGGCTTCGGTGAAACTTTCTTAAAAATTCAATGTATTGGGACATCTAACTATCTTGTATTGAGCTCCTGTGTTCGCGCGGTGTGGGCTGCGTGGGCTGAGAGATTGTAGGAAATCAGGTTGTCAGTAGAAGTCGTGTCCACGATCTTATCTCTCACGATAGAGTTCTCTTTGCTTGAACATGGATAGGTCGATCTTCCAGGTCTAGGCAGGTCTGGCCGGATATGATCCATCCCAATGCTAGCTTTTGGGCCCACGGCGCGCCCTTTGGGCCATTCTTGAATGCTCTATATAACTTTCATGAGTTCTGGTGCGTCTCTGCCAATCAGGAGCTGGATCTATGTCTCTTTGTCGAGAGGGCGAATTTCTTTGGCAATACTCCTGAGGTGGGTATGTTCTCTTGCGATCTCCGGGGTCGAAATCTCTTTCTTCTCTTGTGGAATACCGTCACACTCAATAAGGCTAGGTAGTCCTTTCTGGCCGTATCTGACCTCCCTGTCGCCTCCACAGGTCGAGAGGTAGTACTTCCAATCTGGGCTTTCGTCAGTGCTTATAATTGAGGCGTTGCTTTGGTCATCCACAAAAGCGTAAACCCGATCAACGTCGTTGGGGTGGCCTTCTCTGTAGACGTCCACTAGCGCTGTTTTGCTACAAAAAAAAGTCCGACTGGGGTGCCTTTACAAACCGATGTGCACTTAGGATTAATATTTTCTTGGCTGTCCTTGGTCGTCTCCGTGTTTTTGGCTCTTTTCTTCTTCTCTTCGGTGCTCAGATGGAGAAGGTAAGGGTGTCGTCTGCTGCCACAGATATATACTGCACTTCACGTTGTCTGCGTACACGCCGGCTAAGTGGTTAGGTAAAAAAAAAAACATAGAAACAAACTCTTTCCTCCCTGACTCACTGCTCTCTCTCCTTGACCGTCATCTTCTTAAAGGTCAAGCACTTTTTAAGTTCGTGGCCGGGTCGTTTGTGAAATAAATAATGTTTTGCTTTCGGGGATACTGGCGTTTTTTTTTTCTTGGTGTATTACCATCAGCTGCATCCATGCTACTCTTTAGGGATTCTTTGGTCTCATCTCCGGAGAGAGGAAGTTTTTCTTTCCTCTCCTCTCGACGACGATTTTGTGTCTGATTGTTCTTTGTGGCAGCCCTTGCTGAAACGTTAAGGTGGTTTCTCAATTCTGCTTGGTTCTGGGTCATCTTTGAGAATTCACAGAAGGTGGGTAGGCGTCGTTGTGCTTCTCTGCATATCGCACTATTTTCTTCTCCCATTTGGCTTTGATGGGAAGCTGGAAGCCCCTCTATGATAAGGCGTATTGCTATCGGGTAGTTCAAGCAGGCCAAGCCTGGCAGGTGAGTCATTTGACAGTCCACGACGACGCACAAGTCTGTAAATTTCTGGAGTCTGTTGTTATCCTTTGCTCCAAAGCTTGTCGCCGAATATAGTCGTTCAAGAAGAGCGTGCGTCAATGCTGCTGTGTTACCGAATCGTCTTTCCAATTTCGTCCAAATTTCAGCCAGAGTGGAGGCAGGATTATTGTCCTGCCTCTTTCTGTAATCATCTACTAGCTGCTGGGGTTCCCCGTTTGTATAACTCCTCAAATAGCTGACCTTTTGGTCGACGGCTACGCCTGCCTCCCTAACCATTGCTTTGTAGGATCTCTTCCACGAGTGCAACATGGTGAAGTCTCCAACAAGAGATCGGGGTGGTACTTAGGTAAACTCTGTTTAGCGAAGCTCGCGACGAGTCCTTGATTCCTTTGCAGCGAATGTTTCTAAGGGAATGCTTGAAAACGTACGTTTCTTTGGGGTCGAGTATGATGCAGGTTGCTTAACTGAGAATCCTGAAGGATATGGGTAGTTGAACGTGTAATGACGTGTGCTTGAGGGAGGCTTTCCAATACTTTTAACGGACTTTTGTGGGTGTGTAGGTGACGCCATCTTTTGAGTAACTTTCGTTGTTGGGGCTGTGGCTAAGTTGTGCCGTCCACCTTCAGTAGGGGGATATCTTTGTTCGGGGATGTGCGTTTCTGCAGGGGCGTTTTCCTCTCCAGGGATATTCGCGTTCGCAGGGGTGGGTCCCTCTTTGGGTGTGTTTTCTCTAATTAACAAGAAGGTGTTCCCCTCCAGGGTCGCATATGTTAACGGTGGTGTGACCCTCTATAGGAATGTTTTCGTCAGGGGGTGTTCTTCTCTGGCTACCTACAGGTTGGCAGAAGTGTGTCGCTCTCCTTTAGTTGTGCGCCCATCGTAGAGGGTGGCGCCCTCAGGGGTGGAATCGCGGTTATTAACCCATGTCATGGTCTTTTTTCTTGGCATTCAGTAATTTCATATCGGGGAGAACTAAAGGGTAGCTAAATTCCCTTTCTACAAAAGACTCCTAAATTGTTTTTAGTTTCTCGTTCGCCACGGCGACCGTTTGCTCTGCAGACATGATAGAACCGTCCCTATCGTGCTGTGCGAGCGCTAGTTGTCGGCGTTTCTCCTCCTTCGCTTCGCGCTGTTTTATCTCGTTTTCCTCTCCTACCATGAGACGATCGTATTCCGCC
>JAHPZR010048296.1:7500-15000 GCA_019787425.1 Platygyra sinensis
TTCTTTCCATTATACTAAAAAACAAAAAAATCTGTACGTGGGAAGTTTTAATTATTTCTCATATACTATTCAAATAGGGTCGAATTGGTACATGGATACAGGTGTGCCTGACTTAGAAGTTGTATTTTTTTTTCAGGCTAATTCAAGCTGATTTAATGACATATATAGCAAAGATCTATCAAATAGGCCTATATATGCTGTGTTAAACACACAACTTAGATATGATTCTTCAACTTAACTATCTGCTGATAGTAATGAATCTGGCCAAAATCGCCTCGAATGACTGGAAATCCTAGAAATGCTATGGTCTGTGATACGCCTTATCTTCAAAACGAGTTCGGTGACCCCCGATTTTTTTTTACGTTTTTAAACTAATTTTATCATTTTCTACTTGCAGACAAAGTTTTAAAAAAATCTGTGCGTGGGAAGTTTTTGGGCGCGAACGTCCTTAACTCAGCCATTGGGGAACTGAGCAGTTATAGACAACTGAATGTTCCGCTGGTAAGATATAAATTCACTTTTGTGTACACGTCGTCCTCGGTGTCGGAGTCGTCGTTTCTTCAGTTAACGTTCCCTTATGACTATCCAGACATGTGCATAATCAAGTCAGTACTGCATAATTTGCCTTATTGCATGAAATTTTGGCGACACGTTAATTTAAAGATTTGAAAAATCCTTATTTAGCGGCATTTTAATTTGACGACTTTTCCTAATTTTTCGAACATAAGTTACTTAATTTTTGCGATTTTACGAACTGAAACTTTGCCTTTACTACAACCGTCACAATAATTTATGTTATAAAATCATAAAAGTCAACAGCTTCATTTAAATCACAATCATACAACGTTTTGAAACTTAATTTTGAACGAAACGTAGAAAACTGCAACTGTAATGTCATATCTTAATACTGTCCTCACTCATATTTGCATCGTCACACAAATTCAATGCTCCGAACCTTTACCATTCTAAAACATCACTGATAAAGCTCGATGGATTAATTCAAACGGATCAAAAGGTGGCAGCGGTTTGTCCGTGTTGGCAATTTCCTTGACTCATACTCTTGAGGATGCACTTCCTGTTTCAGCGTCGGTCAGCGAGTCGTAGATTACGGCAAGCCAGCTTGAATTGGCGTCACTACTAACATACTGGGATCAACCTGTATGTCTTCAAAGCTTGCCCCACTGTATAACTGTCTTTGGAACGTCTCTCGAGTACCAGGTATAAATTTCTCTTTGAAGAATTTCTTAGCCTGACCATTTAACTGTTAAGTCTAAAGGTTAGTTGTGTGAAACTGGCCATATGGCACAATTTGATATTGTACTCACTTTAATTTAGCGACGATTAAACTTAGGGACACTTACTTTTGATGCAATTTGATTAAGCAATTCTTAGAAAAGTCGCTAACTTCGCTAAATTAAAGTGTCGCCAAGATTTTCTGCATTAAGCTATCACATCCGTCCTCAACCAGCTTTATTTATCAGAGAGACAACGTTTTAGAGCAAAGTGATCAAAATAGAACTTTCACATTTTTGCGGTTTAGTGATTTCATAACGTAACTGTTTTGTTGCTATTAAGGTCACTTTTGTTTGAATAACAACTAGTAACACAGTAAACACTCACCACTTCCTTTTCTCTCCGTTTCAAGAATACAAAAGAAACAAGTGTCTGTTTACACTGGACTTTTCTTGCCTGTTGGATAACCGAAAAACCATCACAAGTTCGTGCAAGACCTGCACATGCTTGAATAATTCTTGTTTTGCCTCTAACTCCATGCCGATATAGAAACGCAATGCAAAATTTATTAATCAAAAAAGAAACGACGGTGGTGCAAAATTGAAATATGGAGACAAAGGCAAATCCCTTAGAAATTGAAAGTCACAGACCAAGTTTGACAAACATGACTTAAAGATGATTTCCAGTCCATTCTGCGCACTCTCGAGAGTTTGTTTACGAATTCTGTTTTGTTTCATGTAAGACGTCACAAAATGTAGCATTTCGCATCTACTTACATGAAGTAAATTCAAAGTTTCATGTCAACCGCCATTTTCCGATGCGAAGCTTTATGCTTCATTCTTTCTGATATCACTTGATGAAAAAACTTCAAAGCTGTAAAACTCAAGGAAACTATTGGAGAAAGAATTTAAATGCGCCTCGAAGATAAGGTAAGCAGTTCGTAACGAATAACATCGATTTGCCTCCAATGTTTGTGAGCCTCACAAACATTAGACCGCTGAGACTGCGCAGTACGGACTGGAAATCAGCTTTAAGATTCACAGAAACCAGTCTAAAAAGGCAAAACTGGAAGGTAAGCTCGCAAAACGGAAAGTTACATGAACACAGGAACACGAAAAACTGAAAGTGTTGATCACGGACAAAGATAGGTGTACAACTGTCACTGCGCAGACAAAAATAAACAAGGAAATCTGAAGATCACAGATAAAAACGCCTAAAACTGTAGGCAACAAACAAAGCTGAACACATGCAGCTGCCAATCAGTGTTTAGACCGTCAATATATAAGCTTACAACAGAACACCTCACGACCACAAGTTGTTTAATGCATTCTGAGAATATACTGACACTTACACATGTGCAAAGTTCCCGTATTTATCGGGTGGTAAACAACATCATGTAGACCATCATGTATGAAACACAAGATTTACAATGGTAACATCTTCGTGTAAGAAACACAGGATATGACAGTCAGAAGCCAAGACAGTCGTGTAGAGTGACAGTCAGAAACAAAAAGAAAGAAACACCACAGACAAGGGTCCGTGCACATGAAACTGAAAGTCACCGAGAATTGCTTTCTAAAGCATGATTTTTGTATAGAGGACATTACAATTATTCCTTCGTGCGTTCAGTGTTTAAACTTAATATTTATAGACACAAAGCAATACGTCAGTTAACTTGCTATTCTTACCTTTACTTGAGAAGTGCGTGGCACCGGAACGAAATGCAACTTCAACCTCCTGAGCAACAAGGCTCTTCCCCTAAAAAGGACAATGATACGTCAACACTTCATTTTGATATAAACTACTGGAAGGCATTTTTAATGCGCAGTATACGTATCAAACGAGAGCATCAAATAGACGATACTTTATGTGTAACTTAAGTATACTGTTCTTGCCGTTACTTGAGGAGTCAAACTTAGAATCAAATCCAATTCAGACTGGATCAGCAAAATTAATCTTCCTGTGAAATGATGATGAATTGTTAATGGTGTAAAGATCTTCTCAATGCACAGCACTAATAAAAAGAACAGGGAACAAATTAAAAACAATGTATGACTTTTCTCCACTGTGATGAAGCTAAACCTGAGTTAGCCCAGTCACTAAATTTGAGCTTTTGTCTCACGTCAAAAAAATCAACTGCTTCCTAGATTGACAACTACACAAATAATAAATCCGAATCAGCTACGTCGAGAAACTGAATTTTTAGAAAGCGTTGAGAGGCCGTCCTGCATGCACCTAGAAAAGATAAGGATTGATCATCCTTTGTATTTTCTCTTTGTCAAGATAAATTATCTCGTTGAAAATCGACCAATTATACTACTTGTCAAAATAAAGTTTCAGTGGTTCTTTGCCCTTTCTAAGGACGAATTAAACCAAAGATGAATCACTTTACTGCGTGAAGAAACAATCATAAGAGTGTCAGTTCAGAGTAGAAAATTTGTCCCGGGGAGAGAGTGGTGGTAACAATCTTCGAAACTTGGGAGGGGTACGTAGCCCGTTTCTTGAGACCCACAGAAACATTGAAGAAATTTAAATATGAGACTTTCTCTGTCCTAGTAATTTAACTGTGACAAGAACCCAATTAATTCATACTTGAACTAATCTACTGACTGCTTCAATTTGAATAAAAAAAAATGAAGTCCCTCATATTCCCAATGTTTGTTTAATCTAACTGCGATCAGGCGTCCTTTCTTTTTCGCGGCGGGAAGGTACGCCTGATACAATTACTTGACTATTTGTCTGTTGCTAGTCCAGAATCTGGACTTTTCTCTGATTGGTCAAGAAACAAAAGGTAATTATAGAACTAAGCCATGATTGGTTACCTATGTGGCAGTGTGATTTCCGGTCAAAGAAATGCCGCTAGCTGATGGCGACTGATGAGGCGAGCGAAGAGAGCAAGTTTTTGTCAGCTTTAAATGCTTCTCTTGAGAGTTTTGTTGTTTTGGCCGTGCTACCGACGGAATTCAGCAAGAGCGCTATATATCAGTTAATTCCAAAAGTGCTGTTTCATATGGGCAATACAGCCAACGCCACATCAAAATTCAAAAACCACCGTTGCTTTTTGTTGGCTTACAAAGAGGAACGGTACCTTTAACCAATTGACACGCTAGACGCACAAGGATAGCATTTCTTGTTCTGCCTCTGAAACTTACTCATTTACGAACGAAACAGGAGGATGCGTTTTACAAAATTAACACTGTTTTACTCGGCCGTACTGTAAGTACTGTATGTAAAATCACGCTGTTCGTGCCTTGTGTAATTCCCGCCCACGAAGCGACTTCCGGTAATTCCGATTGATTCATTATCTGGTGGCATCGCGACATTCTCGCTGACAGATATTTCAATTAGGGGGCGGCAGACGAATAGTCAAGTAATTGTATCAGGCGTTCCTTCCCGCCGCGAAGAAAAAGGACGCCTGATTGCAGGTTATGTTTAATCTCGCACCGAGGTCGCCCTTGCTAAACGATAAGTAACAACAATAAGGAAAGTTTCTATGAGAATCATACCTAATAGTTGACTAGAGTACAAATGCCATACAGTATATAAGACCAAAATGGCCACGATCTGACTAATTTCAGACCAAGCATGCCGTTTGAAGCCCACTTATCTATACAGCTCATAAAAGGAAGTCCCCTCTGACTACACAGGGGGTGTTTCAATAAAGTATGCATGTATGAAAAATAATAGGCGATCAAGAGGTCAGGTATTTACTATTAGGGAAAGGCTAAATCAAATGAAAACCGCGTGCTAAAAAAGCCTGTTGCAGCTTGTCAGATCACAACAACGACTTCAAAGACTTTTGTATGCAGAACAACAGAAGAATCGTCACAGCCTTTTTCGTATATTCTATTCCATGTTTTAACTATAAAACGGATAGCGTTTTAATGAGAAAGAAGTCGAAATCGTTCATTATCACTTTTAGAGAGTAAAAAATAAATTCTCCACTCAAAGCATACCCATCAGAATTAATTATTTGAGGGTATAACATTATTTTTTATTCCATTACCCATAATTTTCACCAAACGTGAATTTGAACAATTTTTTGCGATGCATGGCAAGGTTTACCGATCGTAACACTTCAATTTTTATAAAACAGTTAATTTAACAAGTTTATGTCAGTCAGTGGACAATTTATAAATGTCAAAAACAACTGTCTTCATGCTATGATGTAATTAACCTTAACGATAAAGACTGGTTTCGCTAGTTCTTTAGTTTAAAATTTAAATTAAACTTACTGCACTTACCATTCGATGAGAAATTCAAATCAGAATGAAATTCAAATATCAAGCGCTCAGCTGCTAAAACGGGAACTCCTTCAAAATAACCATGACGCACGAGTTATCAGACTTTTGAACTATGGAATACGCTTTTTATTTCGACTGGTCACGAAGTTCTTTTATTTGTATACGTAATACAAAACATCAATCTTCTTAAAGCGAGCGAGTACTTACTTCACATTTCCAGTCTGCAGTAGCTATACTGACGTTTGTAATCCCCTTTAGCCTACCCAGCCCTGTCACTTATTTTCCTGTATGAGGAACAGTGGTTTTTTTGCGTCTTATAACATCTGTCATTGCTGCATAATGAGTACGTTTCATTTTTTCCTCGTGTTTTAGTTTTCATTCGCAATTTAAGTCACAATTACACGGTTGAAGAACATGCTTATTTCGTTGTTATATGCTATATATACTTTCTTTCGTTTGTGTTGCCAACAGCTAATGAAGTAAATGTGCGATCAGATGTCTGAAGCGGCACCGGAGTTCCACTCAGTATCTTAAAGCATCGCCCAGAGCGTAAAATTAAAGGGGCTCTTGGGCTTATAAAAAGCAGTTCAGCCAACTGTTAATCAAAAATCTGACCTTTAGCAGGAAAAGGAGACCCATTGGTTGCTTCGGAAAGTATTGAGGAAGTGAAATATTCCCCCGCGCGACAAAAAAAGATTACGTCAACTTATTTTTACAAAATTGTCAAGACTATGAAACACGAGCGATTATCATGGAGGTGCCAATGTTCTTGCCGTTTAACATTTCGCAGTTTAACTAGCCTTTGTCATAGAAGCAGAGAAAAGATACAGAGGAACGTAAAAAATAATGTGTTGCTGTCCGCTTCTCAAACTCATTAATTATTCATGCAGCTCTTACCCAACCAGAGCATCTTATTCTGGTCAGGTGGATGAGTTTAGAAACCCAATGAAAAACGAGTTGAAAACACGGCCTTGAAAGAAACCCGTGTTTGAAACGATTTCTTAATCTGCATATTCATAAAGCAACAAAAACACGTGGCGATAAACAAGTTTATTTAATCACACATTTTACGAAACAACCTTTAAACCTAAATTATTTACTGCTAACGATGAATGTAACGGTACGGTTATTAAACTACCCAAAACAGAAAAGCCCATTCTTTTTCTAATTTAAATTCTCGCTCGATGGTGGCGACCTCTTGTTTTGGTTCCCTTTTGGTACCTTGCTGTACACTTTTGGTACCTTGCTGTACACTTCCGACTTAAGTGGCAGTCTCTCTAAAAGCGGTCCACTGCATTTCGGGTCGGAAAAAAGTTTTCCCTCAAACTCTTCTTAGTGAACTATCTTGGGTCATAAGTAAATCCAAAGACTTAGGTTTTTGCCAATACGTCAAAATAATTTTTTCAGAGCTCAAAACAATCATAGGCGGAAAACGCATAAATTTGAGTGTTGCAATGACAGAAAATTGCCCAAATTGAGAAGCTCGCTGCTCAAAGACCACCAAACGTAACAAAAAAATATTATGATACCTACATCAAGTGATCCTTCAAAGGTACGAAATGCACGTTACTTTTGATATATTTTGGGATCCTGAAAATTTATCTGTTACCACCTGTTATATCACTTTCTGACCACCTGCGAAAATAGCTTGTCTTCGCTGCCGTTTATTTCCCAAGTCCAGACCCGGCCGCTCAAAACTCCAACTGAATTCTGCTAAGCAAAGGCTAGGAAGCATAGAAATGTAAAAATACCTTGCGCTTTTTATCTTCCTTTCTCACAGCGACTTCGAACTTTCTGGGCTTTTGTGCGATTCTCACGCTCAATTATGCAAATTAGGTTGTCACTCTAGCTCAGATCGTTCTCATTCAAAACGCCCTGACATTGTTTTAATTGACCATGCCATGTTAAGAAGCAGGGATTCGACAAAAAATAAAACTTAGAAACAGTTTAAGTAGCTAGCATTGCTGAATCATCAGCAGTAGATCTCCAGACGCCTAGTGGAAAAGTCAGGAAAACGTGGCCA
>JAHPZR010048296.1:25000-33987 GCA_019787425.1 Platygyra sinensis
TTCGCGCTGATCGAGCTAAAATCAGGACGCTCAATAACAAGAAAAACAATAACTTCATGATCTTCCAAAAATCAAGGTTGAAACTAATAAACAATTTGTTTGAGAATAACCTTATAAACTAAACCCAGACATTACTTTGGACCGAAATTGACCAATTATGAAACATCGCGTTTATCTGAGAGGTCCGCAGGAAAAAGAAGCCATTTAAAAGACGTTTACCTCTGCTAGGTTAGAAGCGAAAAAATATTTTACAATTGTAACGACTAATGCGTCATTCTGTCTATATATCGCCGCGTTTGTCTCTGCCAATAACTCTGGTCACTTTCGAATTAACGGTTTTTTGCTATTTTTCACTCCGTTACTTTTGTTAAATTATTTTTTGTTTGATTTATTTTTATTCTTGCAAAGAAGTGGGGGGAGGGGGGCGGGGTGCTAACAGTACGTATACGGTATAACGTATACTTGTGCATCCCTGTCGTACCAACATCAAGAAATTCACTATTCTTTACCAAGGACCTAAGGTCTGGAACTGTCTTCCTGCCTCTGTTACCGTTCCGTTTTTAATAAAACTGCGCTAATTAGGGAATTCGGAAAAGGAATAAAAAATGGTAAGAACTATTTTCCTATTGGTTGGAATAGTTTAATCGTAAAATATCATTCCGTTTTCCTTGGGTATTTCCACTGATCTCTGACCGGCAGGTTCGGCATAATGAAAGCACCCCTGGATCGAGGGTTCCAGGACTGTGGGGTTCCAATGCTTCTTTATATGGTATTTGTATAAGATAGATCGAACTTTTGGGTCCATAGATCGAATTCTGGTGTATGACCATTCAAATAAAAGCTGTTGAGCAGTTATTTTATTCAGTGCCGTTTAGTTATGTACTGTGAAAATTTCTTACTTCTACCAAGTGACTTCCACGCACCTTTTTCCATTCTATCACACTCTGGTAGAGGCTTTCTATCCTTTCGACTAGACACGAAAACTTCCACACTGATGACGTAGCCCTACAGGAACCCGTCTAGTGTCTGTGATTGGATGTTGTTTGGTTACGAAATTTTGTGCGTAAGTAACCACCAATCAAAGGCGCTAAACGGATCAATGTAGACTACATGTACCATTCTCGTTCCCAGGGGCCGCGCGCCTGTTGGTCAACACCAAGAATCGTGACCTCTGGGAAGGTTAACGGACTTTTCATCACTGCGCGCAATGCACAAATTAAATCTGATTGCCTGAGAATATTTTTGTTTTTTGATTGGCTGAGCCGGAACGAAACAATCAATCTGGGCATGAGCAGCAGATTAGACCTTCCAAGAGGTCACGATTCTTGGTGCTGACCAAAGAAGCGCGGACTCTGGGGACGAGAGTGTACAGGTACGTAGTCAGCAGGCATAGCTTTTTTTGAGTCTAGTCTCAAAACGTCTCGGCCGGGGAAATTTTTTTCAGAGAAACAATTTTTCACTTAATAAATAAAAACCACACCTTAAGCTTGCTGCCAAAGTTAAAGCTGCAGTGTTGGTCCATGGCGATAGAAGCCGCAGGGTACCAATTTATCCCAGAGTTTAGCCCCCTGGATGCCACGCCCATGTCCACCCCGTTTAGCCAGAACGAGACATCTCCACTATATGAAATAAAGAGCTTAGAACATCACCGTAACTCCATTCTTTACCGTAGTCGTTGTTGACTTGTTCACTCGGGGGTCCGCTCCAGACTTTCCACCTTGCACCGTCGAATGCGCAGGAATTCTTGTCATCGCCTACTCCTACACCTCGCTCAGGACCGTACCGGCATTCCTCGGTTTGCCAGTCTAAGGCACCAAGATGATAAGCCATACCGTAAAATCCCACGTTGAAGAACCCTGATATAAGACCCCCCGATATTATTCTAGAAATGAGCCCCGCCGGATATAAGCCCGGCTAATGTATAGGTGCATTTCTTTTTCGTTTCTTTACAAACATCAAACTTTTTAATTGAAAGTTTTAGAATAATAGAGTAATAAGGTAATAGTAGGATTCTCAGATACGTTTTATCTTGTCGTTCCGCAAAAATTTTTATTCCACTTATATGCTTCCCTCTCCGAACATAAGCCCCTCCCCTCCCCCATTTATAAGCTCAACCAAAACCATTTATAAAGTTTCACAAGCACAGGGCTTTAACGTGGAATTTTACGTATTCATATTCTCGGTAATAGACTGGCACTAGCTTGTAATGGAGTCTGATGCAGGGAAATATCAAGACTCTTCGCATTGCGAGCTAGTCCCAGTCCACAAACGAGAATACGAAAACAGTCTGTTGAGTTGACACAATAGACTGGGTTAAGGTGATTCCTCAGTATTGCATTGCGCATGATTTTCGCTTTACTAGCGCGCGCAAATAAGCGCGTGCAAGTACACAAGTAAGAGACTTCCCTCAAGCTAAGCTCGACTTAAAAATAAATACGCGTTTTCTCTCAATCACCGTAAGGTACATTTTTATTGCATTAAATTAGTCTATAATTCATTGCCTTTCCACTGAATAAATAAGAAAAATATTAACGTCAGATAAAAAAGAATACTGCCAAAAGTGTTTACTTACTCTTTCACTAGCTACCTGAACCTTACCACTCCTAGGAGACGCACGCTAGAAAGACTTTATGTCAACTCTGATCCAAGATGTACATTTTTGACAAGAAACACATCAAATTGTTTCTTTAAGACGATGCAGTGTATCTATTGAGACTTTTTAATATTAGGGACCTTTAGATCGGAAGACGAGGACGACTTCGAGTACGAGTTTTCTGTTCTGAGCACGCGCACTTCGAAAAATGTCGACCTCCAAACCTTATGCGCATGCTCAGTATGGTAAACTCGCACTCGTAGTCGTCCTCGTCCTCCGATCTAAAGGTCCCTATTAACTCCATGTGTTTGGCCAGTTAAGCCCCGAACGTAGTGGCATTCCGATAATGGATTGCAATTGCACGGATTATTGACGCACTTTTGGCAAGTTAAGGCGGCGAAATACGAGATACAAAAACCCTCAACTTGTCGCGCAACATTGTTTCGTTGCAAGTTTTCGTCGATGTTTCCCGTTTTTCACCTTGCGTGATCAACTTGACCGGCAACAAAAACATTTGTTGCGGGTTGAAGAAATGCGGCGCGCTGATTGGTTGATTTGCTAGGGCACGAGCAGATTTGTTGCGCGAGTTGTGAGTTTGATGAAAAACGAGCAACAAGGCCAAAATTTGTTGCTCAAAGTAGACCCACGCTCTACTTTTCGCAACAACTGCTGGGCAAACAATATAAACAGAACACCTCACCAAAAAATTACAAATTTAAAATAAAAATTCTCTCTAACCCTGGGTTAGCTTAATCGGGCTTTTGAACAACCCGGCCCAGCACTTAACACGAGGGCTGGAGTCTTCGTCTGCTCATCCAGCTCCACTACAAGCTCTGAGGATGACAGCAAGGAAACAGAAGGTGTAATTTAAGACGGTAGTTGTTAAACAGAGATGGGAGAGTAAAATGTCTTTGACCCGCGACTGTCAGCCAATAAGTACTTGGGAATTGTCTGTCCCAGGTTCTCTGTGTTAGAGGAGCTTCCCCAAAAGAGAGAAAATCTGTAAAAGACAGCTGTCTAGTATAGTAAGGAGTATGTCTTATGCCCCGTTCACACCAAAGCTTAAACATGTTTAACATCTGTTTAGTTAAACACGGCTTAAAATTGTTTTCTTTATAAAAGCTGCTTACTGGTGTTTTTCTACTTCAACTGAATTCAGCACTTATTAAAAAACATGTTTAAGCTCATCTAAATCATGCATAAAAGCTTGAGTTGCAGTTTTTCTTTAATAGTTTTCATTTTTCTAAACCTGGTTTAAGGAAACATGTTTGAGGTATTAGTTATAAAGGTAAATGTATCTTTATTATTAAGGTGTCTGTGACTCTTAAAGAGGTGAAGGCAGGGGTTTCATAATCATTTGATGATGATGATAATTTTCAGATGGAGGAGGGGGGAGAGGGGAGGAGGGGGGGGGGGGGGGCGAGGGGCAATTGCTTTCCAGAGGTGGGCAAGACCTGACTAGTAAAACTGAGCTTCTCGGTAAGAAAAACTTTCCGCTAGATGGTCAGATCAAACCAGCTGGGCAAAATTGTCCTTACAGCCGGTCAATTTTCTCAGTGTCTGGTCCTTATTGAAACCCCCAAATAGGTGTTACAGGTTACGGAGCTTAATGACAGCCCTGGCCAAATTTTTTAGAGACTGAGGTATCCATCTCACAAGAAAGGACATTGCCTGATTTCAAACCATGAAGGACTAGGTACGAGTCTGTAAATTATGGGATTAGTAACTATTGATCACAAAGTAATAAAGTGCAGACCAAGCTTTTCTAAATCCCCAAGCTTGGGGTAAATAGGCCCAATAGTTAACAATTATCCTGCGAAATCGCGTGGAATATCGTCTGATACTTAGCCGACGAGGCCGTAGGCCGAGTCGGCTAAAATCAGACGATATTCCGCAAGATTGAGCAGGATAATTGTTTTTATTATTCAACAATTGATAACAAATGATTTCCAAGCTCGTAACATTTTTAAACCTTTCTGTCAACATTTTTCACTTCACTTTTTCTCCCACGTACGAAGCTACGTAATCGCCGGATATCCGTCACCTACGGATGACAGATATCGAGAGCATCATGACCATATTTGGATAGTGTTACAATTTGTTTGAATAATAATAAGCAAGATACTGCCATTTGAAAATACTGAACACAGAAGGGTTGACCGTACAGTTGGGCTTAACTGTCTTTTATTTTCCATATTTCGTCAGGCACGGCCTCGCTTCTTCAGGGAATGTTTGCAACTGAGAAAAGAGGTTACAATTTAAACAACAACGATAAACGCCTAAATAGTATTACAGTAAAAAGCTGACCGTTGAAGAGACTAACAAATGACAGATAACAAAAATAGAAATCAATAAAAACTAAACCGTTGAGCAAACTAATGAATGACAAGATAACAAAATGGAATATAATACATAAGGTACAAGTGGGTTAAACATTAGATTAATTTCTTCTCGTTCGTTTACATCTTTGGGTTCAAGAGTTTGACCCCTTTCGATAAGATACGCTTCCCTGGCTTTGCGTAACGCATCACGACATCAATCACCCTGCGAGCAGAGCCTCTTGTACTTACTCTTTTGTGAGCGGACAGAGACAAAAAAAGAGGCTCTGCACAAATCTGGTCACCGTATGCCCCAGTTCTTAGGCTAGTCATTCCGGTTTACTGTCGTCAAACTGGTTTTTCGAGCGCGAGCATCAATTTTGACGAGAAACCGATGGTAGAAACTGAGCCCACTGTAAGCAAACAAAACATGGCGGCGAAAGTGCCGGCGAAGGAAGACCGTGCGAGAACGCTTTGACTTTGATTAGACCACTGCTAGGTTTCGCAACCTCAGTTGTCAAGAAGGTTAATCACAACACTTCACAGAATTTTGGACATATTTTCCATAATGTAAGATTATTTTTTCATCAATTGATATTGGGTGGCCTTGTCATACATAAAATGTAAATATGAAAAGTATTAGTAATAGACCTTTTTCGCTTGTACATTTTGTTTTCCCAATACAGATCATGTGATGATACTCAGGAGATTTGATCCTTTGTCTTGTTCATTAAAAAGAGTACATGCAGACATATTCATGCTTGCATGTACCCTTTTAAATGAACAAAAGAAAAGATCAATCTCCTGAGTATCATCACATGATCTGTATTGGGAAAACAAAATGTACAAGCGAAAAAGGTCTATTACACTGAAACATTAACATTTGCCCCTTTTAACTGATTTAATATCACCATCTGATTCATCACTGTATACGTGTTTATATATGCGTCATCCAGTGTGTGTGATAAAATGCATGTCAACAGAAAACAGACTATAACAGAAAAAGTAAGGGTACATATGAATGTTGTGCCGCGTAGCACTGGGAACACAAATAGTGGAACCAGAGAATTAACTCTGAAGTGTAAATTATAGTGCTACTTAAACCATGAATAACCCACTGGGCGTTAGCCCTAGTAAAGGGAAACAGGGAACCACACGAGGCAAAGAAAAAATCTTTTGACCTCGGTGGGAATCGAACCCACGACCTCCGGAATAGATCTACCGTTACTCTGCCGACTGAGCTACAAGGTCGCACAGAGAAAGCCGGGGACGATTTTAGATGGTGAATCGCGGCGAAGAGAAAGTAAGGGTACATATGAATGTTGTGCCGCGTAGCACTGGGAACACAAATAGTGGAACCAGAGAATTAACTCTGAAGTGTAAATTATAGTGCTACTTAAACCCATGAATAACTCACTGGGCGTTAGCCCTAGTAAAGGGAAACAGGGAACCACACGAGGCAAAGAAAAAATCTTTTGACCTCGGTGGGAATCGAACCCACGACCTCCGGAATAGATCTACCGTTACTCTGGCCGACTGAGCTACAAGGTCGCACAGAGAAAGCCGGGGACGATTTTAGATGGTGAATCGCGGCGAACAGAAAGTAAGGGTACATATGAATGTTGTGCCGCGTAGTCGTGGGTTCGATTCCCACCGAGGTCAAAAGATTTTTTCTTTGCCTCGTGTGGTTCCCTGTTTCCCTTTACTAGGGCTAACGCCCAGTGGGTTATTCATGGGTTTAAGTAGCACTATAATTTACACTTCAGAGTTAATTCTCTGGTTCCACTATTTGTGTTCCCAGTGCTACGCGGCACAACATTCATATGTACCCTTACTTTCTCTTCGCCGCGATTCACCATCTAAAATCGTCCCCGGCTTTCTCTGTGCGACCTTGTAGCTCAGTCGGCAGAGTAACGGTAGATCTATTCCGGAGGTCGTGGGTTCGATTCCCACCGAGGTTAAAAGATTTTTTCTTTGCCTCGTGTGGTTCCCTGTTTCCCTTTACTAGGGCTAACGCCCAGTGGGTTATTCATGGGTTTAAGTAGCACTATAATTTACACTTCAGAGTTAATTCTCTGGTTCCACTATTTGTGTTCCCAGTGCTACGCGGCACAACATTCATATGTACCCTTACTTTCTCTTCGCCGCGATTCACCATCTAAAATCGTCCCCGGCTTTCTCTGTGCGACCTTGTAGCTCAGTCGGCAGAGTAACGGTAGATCTATTCCGGAGGTCGTGGGTTTCGATTCCCACCGAGGTCAAAAGATTTTTTCTTTGCCTCGTGTGGTTCCCTGTTTCCCTTTACTAGGGCTAACGCCCAGTGGGTTATTCATGGGTTTAAGTAGCACTATAATTTACACTTCAGAGTTTAATTCTCTGGTTCCACTATTTTATAACAGAAAAACACGACTTAATGGTTATGATTGAAAATTTATAACAACAATATACTTTAAAGAAATTGTTAGCTCTCCGTTCTTATACTTACTTCGACAAATGAGTCATCCCTATGTGAATCGGCTTCCGTGACAGATATGGTCTTAACATTTTGATTGTTTTCAGGAGTTACCATGCAGTCGTCATCTTTTAAAGGTCTCTTTAGTTGAGGACGAGGGGAGGCCCGCTGATGGTTTGTATTCCTTATTAGAAAAAAAGCAAAAACAGTGTTAAACTACCCCCTTTCTACATTACTTTCTATTAATTAAAAACGTAACTTACCTCTACAGAAGAGTCGAATAATGAATTACTTCCACTCCCACGGTTGTCTTGCGAATTTTCAACGTGTAAAGGAGAAACTTGCATCAACATTGAATCCAAATCTTCAATTCCACTTTCAAACAGCCTTTCACATACTTTTGACCGTTTTCTTTGCCCAGACGAGAGGGGTGTTTTCGCAAGCCTTTTGACGAAAGACTCATTGGAAGTTGCTGATGGTGTATCTGTTTTCGGACCCGGGTTTTCGGAGTTGATCCTGTCGGACAGTTTTGGTTATATTTGCTTCTGAAGCATTCCAGTTCTAAGTTTAGCACAGACGACTTTTTGTCCAGACACTCCACACGTCTGAAGCAGGATTTACAGATTCGACAAGATTGCCTTTTGACATCAATAGTTTGGAGGATTAATCGGGAGATCTTCTCGGCAAGGCCAACGTGGCTCAGTAAATTGTAAGTACTTCCCGCGCCGTGCAAATTTATCCCACAACAGAGGCAGCTCGAGTCCTTTTCATTTTTTCCCTGAACTTTTCTTAATCCAATTTTCGTTGGAGTTTGAGGCGAACAGGAACCAAGGGGATGACGCAAAACTTTCGACTTTTTCTCTGGCGTCCTACACGAAGCCATTTTTGTGCGCTTTTGTTTTCACGTCATTTTCGCGCGGTCTTTTAAATGAACACCAATTAAGCCTGGGTTCGAAAATGTATCTTAGCAACGCTCTGAGCATGCTCAACAGGAACTTGACACGATTCGTGCAGAGCCTTTTCTCGGTACAAAGCATATGTACCGTAAGAAAAGGCTCTGCTTGCAGGGTGGGACATGAATGTATCAGTTCTAGTGGTATCAGTTCTATGTCGTTAGGTAAATGATTGTCGGGAAAGAAAATGGTCTGAAACTGCAAGTGGGTCTGGAGGAAGGGGTGGGTCTGTCTACTGGTCGTCGGTGTTCATTAAAGCGGTCTTTAAGTCGTCTTTTCGTTAAGCTTCACCTATGTACTGTTTATGGGCAAACGCAGACAATGTATCATGTAAATGAGATTTTTAGAGTTGCAGATCGATCCATATGATCATGAATGGTTCTCATTTCCCCAGTGGCAGAAAAGGTATAATTTGTACGGCCGTTAGTGATATAGCGGCAGGTGATGAAATTTCTGCCGCATCGAAAAGATCCCTTGGCGACGTTAGTTTGTTTATCACTACGTAATTTGGATCTTATAACTAGAATGTCACTAAGGTTGGTCGGTTCGTCGCAAAAGCAACAAGAGGTGTGGTTTGAAAGACGTTGCTGCATCGTGGGGAAGACGAAAACGATTTTAAAGTGTCTTTGTACACACAGCGGTCAAACACTCGAAAAAAAAGGCCTCTCTCT
>JAHPZR010048297.1:0-19469 GCA_019787425.1 Platygyra sinensis
AAATAAATACAGTAGGGGGTATCTCAAAAGGCTCAGACCTCAAGACTTCGTCCGAATCTCAAAAACAAGTCGAAATTCGCCAAAAAATATCAGAATAAACATAGTTTAGTAATGGCCGCCACAAACACACACACACACACAAATTAAAAACAACAACAACAGAAACAAAAACAAAAATAAAAATAACAACAACTACAACAAAAACACTCAATTTTGCAATCGCTCAAAGGGTCCTCTCTCTTCTTAGTGAATCCCAGACTTATCACCTGGCTACACGCCAAGTAGAAACCACGTGACAAACACTTTTGCTCTCGTACACAAATAAAGAAATAAATATATCCGGCCCTGACATAGTGTGGGGAATCCCACACAACTAGCCTGCCAAAATGGTTTCTGACTAACTCAGCAGATGTAATTTCTTAGCATTTGATCATTCAAATTTTTCTACAGTTCATTTTGAATATTGCTTAGTAATACAGGGAGGGCGCTGCGAGATGTTTGATTGCAGCTGTCGCTCCATATTGTCCAAATCTTATAGTGGCGTTATTAAATTTATCCCAACCGGCCTCAGCACTAAATGTGTGTGATATTTTAATGTTAAAAGTCATCAAGAGGTGATTGAAGTCGTTTATATTAATTTTTCAGTTTTGTCCTTTAATGTTTTGGAGCTTGTAGCTCATGGAGTCCATTAAGGGAGTGAACCTCGACAAAACCCTTTATGCAGGATCTCCGAGCCTTAATTATAAGAACACCTGATTGCAGATGTCAAACTTTATGTGTATGTTAATCATGGTGATTATAACTCATGGTCAAAACTCTGGAGAGAAGCTAATATAAAATCGATTTAAGACTGCCGTAGCATGCGGCTTTGTGCGTCGTTTTACCAGCGAACTTCACATATTATACTGTTAATGAAGAAAGGTAGGTGTTCCGTGAATATTTCGGTTCTTCTTATGTGCTTTTTTCTTGAACTCCTCGAGATGCAGTTTATTAGCTAAATCTGTCGTGAATGTTTAACCATTACCACAATCTTGTGGCTCTTAGGCCCGATGTGGATTGATCTTTTTTGGCTGTGTTTGCAGCCTGCCTTTTTAAATCCGGTCTCGGAATTGCCGTGCTATTTAGATGGACATGCACAGAGATACTATTGCTATCTTTTGAATAGCTAAAAGCAAGAGAAGGTCGAGGAAGAAATGTTGAGAGTTTTATGATAATATTAGTAATAATTGTATATAACTGTTATTTAGTGAAAGCTCCTTACAACGGCCTTAGGTCTTATCACAGTTTTCGACGCCATCTTGACGAGTAGGCAAAGTGGTCAGTTTACAGTGTTTGTATGGGAATCCGTTGGCCGAATTTTACACAATTTGTGAATCAAAACGTTAGCTAGTATTTTAACATTTTGATTCACTAATAGCGCAAAATTCAGTAACCCATACAAACGTCGTAATGTCTGCCCTTCAAGATGGTGTCAAAAACCTTGATATAAGGCCTATTGACTCTGAGTAGAAGAAAATAGATCGTTGGAAGTTCGACGTAGACGGTTTAGTATAGCTTTTATTACTTTTCAGTTAAGTAAAATTTATAGGCTCTTGTATTTTCCAGAGGTGAAGAATTTATGCAGCTGATATAGATGAAACAAAATATATGCGGTAAGCAAAGATAAAGTCAGTTAAGAACTAATCAAACTGTTGTTTCCTTCATGGCGCTTGAAGAATAATCTCTATTGTATCCAGGCGGTGAGAAGAAAACCGCTTTATTTCGCCCAAATTGTTTATTTTCGCGGGGGTAATTTTAAATGTCTCACGTATTGAAAAAGACCAGAGAGTCTGCTGAGTCTTGCAACTAAAAAACTTCGAAGGGATTTTATCTTGTTCTTGCGTTGAGTATTTATTATTATTAAAAACTGGATCATTGGATAATGCAGTTCGAGATTTTTGATTGGCTTAGCCATCATGGTATGTGAGCCATTATTATTCATTCAAAATATTTCCCCTTTTCTGATTAAAACCACACGCATAATTCACCATAACCAGCTGCTGTTCACCAACTGATTTGGAAAGAATCTTCGTCATATTGAATCAATGACGTCAAAAATGCAGTCCGCTGAAAATTATTGAACCCATGACGTCAAAATGACGTCAAAAGTGCAGCCCGCTGCAGATTATTGAACCGTTGACCGAGAAAACCTAGGGACGAGATCGTGTTATTTTTGGTGAGCAGAAACACTAAGAGCGAAATGGCAAAACTCCTTTAAGAAAGGGGAAATTTTTTGAATGAATAATAAAGCAATTATTCAATTCGGCTTTCGTAGGATATGAAGACTTCTGCAGATCTCGGAGGGTTTTATCCATCTCGGCCTTCGGCCTCTGTGGATAACATTCTCCTTGATCTGCAGAATTCTTCATATCCTACTCAGCCTCATTCAATAATTGCTAGTTATACCATGATTTACAAAAATGGCGAGCGTATGCGTGATTTTTTGGGCTTTTTAGTTTTTATTGTAGTCTAGTTTTCTATATTTTAGAGGCGTTTTTAATAAAACAATTATTCCACTCGCGCTTGTTGGATATGAGGCGATTATAGCCAACTCGGCGCTACAAAAACATGTTTTGCCGGTCATCCAAAATTAAAAGTCTTGACAATCAAGCTTCAAAGTTTACCGCCCACTTTGGAACGTTTTGACGCTACTCCTCAAATGAATTGAAGGGAAGAAAAGTCGGCAACGCGCACGGGCATTTTGTCTTTTTTGAAAATCAGAATGAATGATGAGAAATCAATAGAGAAATTTCTGACGGATATCGAGGGTCTGCGCGGTCTCTCGCAGAAGAAGACATTCATTTTCTATTTGAATCGACTCTGAAGGCCACAAAAGACCGGTCTCAAACATGATTTTTCGGCTCAGCCAAGATAAGAGACACAGCTCTTGCACTTGGAAATACTGAGAGTAAATAGCAGTGAAGCATCACACAAAGTCAACACAAAGCAATTACAAGCAAAGCCCTGAATCAATTTTGAAATCTCCTGAACGAAAAAAGATCTCCACATCGGGCCCCAACGATGTTAAATGCAGGCGAGTGTCGAGTACCGAAAACGAGCGACGGTTTTTTTCTCCGACATGCAGGCGTAGAAAACCCAAGTGAAAGGTTCATCGAGGAAAAGAAGCAAACATTTAAGTCTACACGTGAGGAAGCAAATGCTAAGAGCAAAGAACTTTAAAAAACCTGTGCCAAGAGAAGAGACGCAGATTTCGCTCTTGAAAATACTGCGGTAAACGTTGTAGTATTAAAAAAAATGTCATGAAAGAAATCCCACAGTTCGCAGGGCCTCCGAATGGCAAGATGTAACGGTTAGTGTTTTTCCACTGGAGAGTTGAGTAGGTATCGAGATGAAAAACAGGAGTTTCATTCATTCTGATTTTCAAAACTCCAAACACAAAATGCCCGAACACGTTGCTGATCCACTTTGCTTCCCTTATTAGAGTGACACCAAAACGATCCAAAGTGGGCGGGTAAACTTGGAAGTTTGACTCTCAAAACTTTGAATTTTTATTGGCCGGTAGTACATTAGTAGTTGCAAGCGACGGTATTGATACTTCTGGGCTCATACCATTTACTATGAAAAATGTAATGCCACCGTGGCCAGGACTAGCAAGCCATTCTGTAACATTCAGGTAAGAATTTTTGTTGTTACGTACATCATATCTCGACAATCATGTTTCCAATTTTGCAGCTATCAAGGGAAACTTAAAGGAGACGTACCGTTAAATAATCTCATCCCATAATTCCTTGTATTGCAGTTCAGTGGATAGCTCATTGAATCTGAATTTTGCGTCTATTTAACTGTTGTCGAGGAAACTTGGCTTCCCACAAAAAAATTTATGTCGACCAGAACGATATCATTGCCAGAAATCTGGGACAAGATGGCAGCCAAGCATGCGCAATACGGTCAAAATGGGGTTAAATTCTTGCAAGGAAAAGTATGGAGAAAGGAAAAATTTTGCAAATATAGTAGTTATGAGCTCATGGGTCTTCACTGCGCGACTCGAATAATGATGAGTGCAGTACGAGCAAATCATTTAACAGAAAAATTCCGAATACACATAAGATTTACTTACTTCCCAAGAAGTTTTGTTCACTATCCATTTCCTTATACATTCCCTTAAAATCCTGACGAGGTCATGGCAAACACTCGTAGATTTCTGGCTGAATAGGTCAACGAATTAAACTTGCGCGAATCGATATAGACTCATTGATGTTTGATGTATTCAGACGCACAGAAAAACTGTGAATATTGATCTACAAAGTACTTTCAACGTCACTCTTAAATCTCTCACTGTCCCATCTCCGTACGCCATGTTCAAGTGCTGTAGTTCGGTCGAAGAAGGGACAGAAAAGCTCTACTGAAACTTCTCTCCAGTCGCCATTTTGTTTGTTGTTTCACAAAGTTGTCGGGATAGAAATTGGGATCCAGACCCCCCCAATCAATAATACAGCTTGGTCTTATCGTAAATTCACGCGGGAAAATCGAAGTTTGCAGCATCAAAACAAAGAAGAAATGTCTGTAGTTCTTTCTGCTTGGAAAAGATAAAAACATAAAATCCCATATATTTAACTTGCGATCTTTTCTTTTTCCTATTCTCAGCATACAATATATCAGCAGTGCTCAACCTGTGAAGAACATCGTAAGAAACATGCTTTCTTTCGGACAGAGCCATAAGCGTCGCCATATTGGATTTTATTGTTCTAGAGTGTAGCATGATATACCGCTGACAATTGTTAGTGGGCTCGAAATGTCCGCGATTTCTTTTACTGATCTTGATCATGTCGTGATTACTCTCGCTCTATGATATGTCGTTATAGCGATATATCCCTAGAGAGATATTCTGTCACGATTCCGTCGCGCGCTCTTCGAGATATCTACGATGATATTTTGCAGGAACGAGATATCGAAGGGACGATAGGGTGATATCGAAGGGATATCGATATCGAAGGGACGAAGGGATATCAGGTATCGGTATTAGGTACTAGGGATATTAGGATACTGAATATTAGATATCAAAGGGACAAATCAGGGAGTTTAAGAAAACCACGACGGCAAAGACAACACGGACGTCGCTAAACAAAAAGGTTTAACGAGCAGAACAATTTGCTGTTGACGTGTTTTAATTATAATTCTAGGTACATTTTTTCACCGTCCTCTGCAAAAACAACTGTGACCTGATATGACCACATTCTGCGTCGTCCAGAAAACGTGAAAAACGATGATTAATTATTATTATTAATATTATTATTATCATTATCATTATCATTATCAATATTAATATCAATATGTTCATCGTTATCGTTATCGTTATCGTTATTATTGTCATTATCATCATCGTTATTATTATCGTTATCATAAGCGTTATCATTATCATTTTAATTATCATTAACGTTGTCATTATCGTTATTGTTATTGTTGTAGCTGCTGGTTATGGCGAATTATACTTGTGGTTTTAACCAATCAGAAACGGGGAAATATTTTGAATGAATAATAATAGCTAATATTAACTATTACTAATGTGGGATTTGGTCGTTTGTGGGGATATTATGGTCTAAGGTTCCCTTCGTATCATCATTTTATAAAATGGACCAAAAAATGATCAATACAACCACATGTTTGTTTTTGTTACACAACTGAGGCAGCTAACAAGACTGAAAGCCATTCTTGGTTTTCACGATCGTCAGAAGAAAACGAAAATTTTAAATTTTAAGTTTCTACCTTCATCAGGTAAAAGTTATTTTTAAACATATATCTGCTGGCCTGTCTTCAGCTTGGTAGACCGGCTTTGTGTTGAAAATAGAACACGGTTTTTTCACAATGCGTAACATCGGCATTGTTTCTGAGTTACATGTTACACTCAAGAAAATATCGATTCGCCTAGCTTATGTTTTCGACTTCTGAGTAACCAATATGTTGAGAGAAGTGCCTACGCGAATGTTTTCAAATTTAACAGAGAAAAGAAACGTTTTGAGAGAGCCAAAGTAAACTTCAGATGTTTGCACTGGTATCCGGCCGCCATGTTGGAGTCCCTCAGAGGGGCTCCAACATGGCGTCTCCATACTAAAAACTATTATTATACATTGTAGTCACCATCTGTCTTCTCATTGACTAAAAGCCTACAGTTAATTCTGGGAAACAGCGCCACCTACAGATTATTCACATATCTGTACCCACAGATTAGTGAATAATCTGTTGGTTGCGTGCGCAATGCATGATTTCCAAGAGCAGTGTCAAGTTTACGGACAGCAATGACAAGTTCACGGACAGCGAAGTAAGAATGGCCTCTCGATTCGTTTCATCGATAATGCGATTGTCGTTATTTTCTTCAAAACAATGAATAATAAAGCAATTATTAGATTCGGTTTTTGTGATGTCCGGAATAATCAAGGTCTCGGTTAGTGTTATCAGCCTCAGCCTTCGGCTTCGGCTGATAACACTCACCTCGCCCTTGATTATTCCGGATATCACAAAAACCTCATCCAATAATTGCTTATAATTTTCAGTGATATTCTTTGCCGAATAACTCGAGTTCGGAATATCGCACATAACTTTGGCACGTTGTTTATTAATTACTCTTCTACGATTTTTCAATATCTTGATTCAAATCCTTTATTGAATGGTAAGCGACTTTATTTCTGACAAGTTTACCCTAAATGATCCAATTTTTCGTTTTAATCCGTGTTAATCTTCTCCACTTTTAACCGGACCGCAGTTCTTGCTCCCTAAGATTTCAGTTGCACCTCTCCATATTTTGGATAAAAAAGAAAAAAATCATAGGACGAAGAAAAGCCGACAAGACAAGCAAAACAACCCACCACCCCGCCCTCCTCCCCTTCTTTTTTCAAGGTCTGGATCCGCTACCGGGTTTGTCATTATCTCTTTGGTGTTTTTCTATCTCGGGAAGCAACTATTTCCAGGTTTCCTTCAATTTACAGGTACTTTTGTACGCGTCCAAAATGTCCCAAAATACCATGAATACGCTGTAATAACAGAGGAATCAACGTAAAAAGTGCGATCGAAGATCTGGGATCTACAACAAAAGTAGCAGTACATTCGTCAACTGAACAACCCTTTATTTACGGTCAAAATGTCCCCACAACAGTCGCAATTTGGCATCCAGCTAGAACCACATTAGGATTTACGAAGAAAGAGATCCCTGCCTTAATATATGCGCTGTTTTATTTAGTGAGTTATTCAGGCCTAGATTATGTGTTAAATTTGATTCAGGCGTATTTAATTCAAATTAAATTCGTCGATCAGTCGAGGATTAGTCGACGGGTGATTTAGACGTCGAAATTAATAAGAGGAATTTAATCTTTCTTAACCGAGCCTTCACATTTATCTGACAAGTGGCAAATTAAAAAAAAAATAGTTACACATGTAACACGCCGATTAAATCAGGGTACCAGGGTGGGAAAACCAAAACCAAATGCGAGATTTACCAAAGCACCTGCAGCAGCTCCAACACACCGCAGGCAACTACTAACTCAATCATCTGTTAGGCTCTAGCCGATGACAGGACTATAATACTTTAATAACAATAAATGCAAGTGACAGATGAGCCCTACCAATGCCGAAACAGCTTTCCATGGCTGCCACTGCCAGGGTGATATGGCTGAGCGCATGCGTCAGGTAGTGGCCAGACCGTGGGTTGGTGTTCGAGTGTGTCACTTGCTTTTATTGTTGTTATAATACTTTAGCTTAAGCGTTTTACAGTAAAAATGAGAAAAAAAAAAAGAAGAAATGTGCTTTGGTTTGGTTTGGGCGTATCAGGTAAGTTGGGTCGATCAAGCTAGCCTATATCAGAACAGTAGAAACAGCTTCTGATCGCCGGCTTACTGTGAACAATCGCGGCTGATACTGTTGGCCAAATCCATAGTAGGAGGCTTGGACCTTGCGGGGTGAACTCTGGATCTACCTATAGACGAAGCCTTACAGGTCACTGTGCTCTTGATCTTCTCTCTGAATCGCTGGTTTAGCAGAGCGTATACAAACGGGTTGACCGCAGAGTTAAACATGATCATCGTGTTTGAAATGGAGTACACAGCTGCACCAAAACTATCTGTGTTGAAATGGCTCACGATGTAGACTATCGAGTCCGTTATCCAGCAGATTCCAAAGATTACACTGACAACAACAACTGATAGTGTAACTCGCTTCCGTACTCTAAGCACGCCCTGTTCACAAATATATGCAAAACTAGATGAGTTCCCGGTCAAGACACGTTGTCATAAATACATCCATAAAGTTCTACTCTGATGTACCTATAAAACTACTCCTACCTTTTGTTGGTGAGTAAGTGCACTGTCATCAATCTGTTTAAACCAAAGAGTGTACACGACTCTGGAGTAAAAACCAGCCATCAGTGTCAAAGGAATAACTGCCAAAATTATAAACCACGCCACATTGTAAGCTCTTGGCATCCACTTCTCAGGCCATTCTCTTGCGCAGGTTCCACTTTCATTCTCGAAGTTCACAACGAGGAATACAGGGATGTTCACAATTAAGGAAAATATCCAAGCGCCGGGTATAAGCACCTAAAATTATAACAAACAATCCTAGTGAATAGTTGTTAAAGACTGTTGTTGATGTTGTTGTTGTTGTTGTTTTTATTGTGGTCAATGGGTTTGGCTACATGCAGCTAGTTCACATGCACGACACTTGAGTCAAAGACACAATAACAGCAGCTAAACATAATAAGTTTAAAAAATCCCACCTGACGGGAGGCAGACCAATTGGCTTTTTACGACAACAGCACAAATTCTCGTGCGCCCATTGGCTAACTTTTTTCGTCAATAAGCGAACAGACACATGAATTTAGAATTTATGCGATGCGGCAACGAGCGAGAGGGGATATCAGACAGTTTGTTATCGTAAATTACAAATGGACGTCAGTTTTACTTTGACAATGTTATGACGAAATTCGTGATCAATAACAGGACAGACGCATGAAAAACTGACGTCAATTTGTTAAATATACCAGCATGACGGAGGATTTGAAGTACTGTAAGGTATGCCGAGAAAATAACGACAAACGCATTATCGCAGCGTTCACAGTTTATTTTCGAACACTTAATGCTTACTTCCCTGTCCGTGAACTTGACATTGCTGTCCGTGAACTTGACAGTGCTCTTGGAAATCATGCATTGCGCGAGCAACCTACAGATTATTCACTAATCTGTAGGTACAGATTAGTGAATAATCTGTAAGTTGCGCTGTTTCCCAGAATTAACTGTAGACTTTTAGCCAATGCGAAGACAGATGGTAACTACAATGTATTAAAATTGGTCATGGCGGGAAACCAACCCACGAAATTTCAAGTCAGACGGCCTAATGACTCGGACACGCTGCCTACACAACCTCTACCGTGGCTGCCAGTAAATCCCGAAAGTAGCGATCCTCCCAAAAGTAGCAATAGGGGTGACGATAAAACTAAAAGCACCAGTAGCCAAGAACAGGCTGCAACTACAGTCGAAGCTCTCGTAAGCGACCACCTCGAGAATTCGAAAAAGTGGTCGTAACTGGGGCTGGTCGCTTACAAGAATACGCTTTCGTAAGCGACCCCATGGTAAAACAATAGAGGCTGGTCGCTTATGAGAGCTTCAGAAACTTGCTAATAATTCACAAATACAAAACAAGAAGAAATAATTTGTTTAACGAGTGTCTTTATATCTGATATAGACACCGCTAAACTTTGCGTTCAATTTTTTAGATCAAAATAACCATTAGCGCACTGTGCAATTTAACTAAAGCATTGATTTATATGTAAAAGACTCTGAGTGGTCGCTTACAAGAGCTAAAAAACAAAGGAAAAGTCCAGTTGGGTAATCCCGAAAGTGGTCGCGGTCGCGTACGGGAGTTTTTCATTACAAAGTTTAAGTCCAGTTCAAATGGGGTTTCGCAAAGATGGTCCTAGCTAGGGCTTGTCGCTTACTAGAGTGGTCGCAAGGACAGCTTCGACTGTATAGTGGGTCTTACAATGTTGAGAACCCTGTGGGGAGGTGGATTGGGAGAGGAGAGGGGTCCTTGATTCCACAGATAAGTAAGGAAACTTTTCCGGTGCGAAAGAAACTGTTTACACAATTAAGCATCACCGGGAATTGATAACGTATGCATTTGATAATGTCAACCATTTTGTATCTGCCAACTTGGATTTCACGTGCAGTTTGAGTGAAAAAACAAAGAAACACGAAAAAAAAAAACATATGCTGGAATAAACTCTGTTTTACCGCTTACTCATTCACTCACCATCAGTTTACGTTCGGTAAGTTTCCCTTTGTTACCAAGAGGGTACATCACGGCGTAATAGCGTTCGATGGAGATATTAGCTAAAGTAAAAACAGATGAAGCTGCTCCGACCCATGCAAAGTTTCCACCCGTTAGCAATCTGCATAACACCGTACCAGTCACACCATCGGGGTGCGTGAAAGTGTGGCTCAGAATGTACTGTGGTGTAATAAACGACGCGTACATGATATCTGCCACAGCTAGGTTGACAAGGAGATAATTGACGGGAACTCTGCGGGTGAAAAAGTTAATTTACCATGACATTTCAAATAAAGAAATCATAAAACTAGTTTCACATCCAGAAAATGAAAAAAAGAACTGTACTTAAACTGGCAGGATATTACGGTAAGATAATTTAACTTTTTGATTTTAACTGGCTTACAGATTTGCGGCTTGGGATTTTTAGGCGTCGAAAGCAATCTCTATTTACGTTTCGAAGGCCCAAGTGACTTTAATTAAAATTATGCATGTTCCTCTTGAAGATCATTTCAAAGAAACCCAATAGCAGTGCAACGAAGTATGTACCGTCAGAAAAAAATATATTGTTCACGTATTGCTTTCTGTAAATATGAAAAAACGTTAGTGCGTTATTTTTCTTGAATCTCTGACAACCTGACAATTTTTGCAATGATGTCAGTATTCATTTGTTTCTTAATCAGTGTGCTTATCTCTTCCATTTGATCCTTGCATCTGCTGGCGCATAGAAACACTCCTGCACGAAGTTCTCAAACCTTAGATAATCTGGAATAATCTGGTCTTTTATCTCGTATATACATGACTATTTTGTAGAATTCCACACACACACACACACACACACAGTTGCTAGAAAAATAAAGCGTAATTTTGTCTCAGTGGGAGGCACGGTGGCCTCATGGTTAGTGCGCTCGACTCCGGAGTGAGCGGTTCGGGTTCTAGCCCTAGCCGGAGACATTATGTTGTGTTCATGGGCAAGACACTTAACTCTCACAGTGCCTCTCCTCACCAGGAGTATAAATGGGTACCGGCGAATTGTTGGGGAAACCTAACAAATAGTGGGGAGTGACCTGCGATGAACAAGCATCCCATCCAAGGATCCCATCCAGTAGATTTATTCCTAGCCGCTTCATGCTACAAAAACCGGGATAAGCTCCGGCAGCTTTGAATCAGTCATGGTTCCAAGGCTCCACACACTTTCACATAAACTTTTCCCAAAACTTTTTTTTCCTCCATAACTCACTCCAATTGACCTATCTAAGGGCGCGTTCGTTTGGGATATATTCCGGAATAAGAATATATTCCGGAATATATTCCAGCTATTCTGCTCCTGGGAGCAGAATAGCCGGAATGGAAATCCAGGTATTCCGGAATGAGAATAGCTCCCAAACAAACGCTTACTTACATTATTCCAATTATTCTTATTCCGGATTGATCCCAAACGAACGCGCCCTAAGTCTCTAACGAGTAAAATTTGGGACATTTTTGGTTAATATGAAGTAACTGTTACAAGTGTACCTCATATCTCGATTTTTTGTTATGACAACACAAACGAGTGAGTTTTCCAAGGACGCCCACGACAACCAGAATGGAGAGTGCGATTGTTGTACCAACATGAGCTGAATCAGACATGGCTTTCAGTGTGCGGCACTCGTCTTAGCTTTATCTACAATGAAAGCAAAAATGGAAAATTATAATCTAATTTATTTTACTGTCCAAATGTTTAGCTCAGCTGTGCTTATTGTGGAGACCCACGCGCTAAAACAAACAATATCTTAAATGGAAGAGTGCGCTTGATAACTGGTTAAAATTAGAGGCTGCCTATTTGAAAATCGTTGAATTCAGGCACATCGAACGCATTTCATCCAGTGTCGGCGAGGCAGATTATGTGAACCTTACGGCTCAACGAAAATAGTAAAATTATGAAATCGGCGGTTCAATCGTTGCATACTTAATGATAAAAACGCACATTATAGCAAAATAATTGCAAAATGCATGGTAATAATTAATCAAGACATGATTGATCATCTCAGTTATACACACAACTTAAGCGTTGTTAAATTAAAGCCTGGAAAAAAAAAATAGGCATGAACGGGATTCAAACCCATGATCCCTGCGATACCGGTGTAGTGCTCTACCAACTGAGCCTTCAAGCCAACTGAGAGCTCGTCACATCGTGAGTTCGTAATATACCTGTAGATGATGAATAATGCAAATGAATATATGAAAGATAATGTATTTGAACTTCAGAGGAAGACTATACTAAAATATGTTTGATCATCGCAGAACTTGAGCAGATGTTTAATTTCACAACTGCTTAATCTGTGTGCATAACTGCGATGATCAATCACGTCTTCAGGTTTTCTGCATGCAATTAAAATATATGATGACAGCAGTCTCGAAATGGAATAATAATTTTTTTGTTCCCACAGTATTGTGGCAAAATTGGTGCAAGCGGTAGTCATCGAATATCATGCTTTGTTCTTGCGATATTTCCGCGATATCTCAGAGAATTGTCGTGCATATAAGTGGCATGTTGCAACGAAAGTAGGGAGTTTAAAAATCCACGACGCGATAGTGTCAAAACTATCACTAAAATAGAACATGGAATAGAGCAAAACATTTCAAATAGTAATAACAATAATAACAATAAAAATAATAATAACAATAACAATAACGATAATGACAACGTTAATGATAATTAAAATGATAATGATAACGCTTATGATAACGATAATAATAACGATGATGATAATGACAATAATAACGATAACGATAACGATAACGATGAACATATTGATATTAATATTGATAATGATAATGATAATGATAATAATAATATTAATAATAATAATTAATCATCGTTTTTCACGTTTTCTGGACGACGCAGAATGTGGTCATATCAGGTCACAGTTGTTTTTGCAGAGGACGGTGAAAAAATGTACCTAGAATTATAATTAAAACACGTCAACAGCAAATTGTTCTGCTCGTTAAACCTTTTTGTTTAGCGACGTCCGTGTTGTCTTTGCCGTCGTGGTTTTCTTAAACTCCCTGATTTGTCCCTTTGATATCTAATATTCAGTATCCTAATATCCCTAGTACCTAATACCGATACCTGATATCCCTTCGTCCCTTCGATATCGATATCCCTTCGATATCACCCTATCGTCCCTTCGATATCTCGTTCCTGCAAAATATCATCGTAGATATCTCGAAGAGCGCGCGACGGAATCGTGACAGAATATCTCTCTAGGGATATATCGCTATAACGACATATCATAGAGCGAGAGTAATCACGACATGATCAAGATCAGTAAAAGAAATCGCGGACATTTCGAGCCCACTAACAATTGTCAGCGGTATATCATGCTACACTCTAGAACAATAAAATCCAATATGGCGACGCTTATGGCTCTGTCCGAAAGAAAGCATGTTTCTTACGATGTTCTTCACAGGTTGAGCACTGCTGATATATTGTATGCTGAGAATAGGAAAAAGAAAAGATCGCAAGTTAAATATATGGGATTTTATGTTTTTATCTTTTCCAAGCAGAAAGAACTACAGACATTTCTTCTTTGTTTTGATGCTGCAAACTTCGATTTTCCCGCGTGAATTTACGATAAGACCAAGCTGTATTATTGATTGGGGGGGTCTGGATCCCAATTTCTATCCCGACAACTTTGTGAAACAACAAACAAAATGGCGACTGGAGAGAAGTTTCAGTAGAGCTTTTCTGTCCCTTCTTCGACCGAACTACAGCACTTGAACATGGCGTACGGAGATGGGACAGTGAGAGATTTAAGAGTGACGTTGAAAGTACTTTGTAGATCAATATTCACAGTTTTTCTGTGCGTCTGAATACATCAAACATCAATGAGTCTATATCGATTCGCGCAAGTTTAATTCGTTGACCTATTCAGCCAGAAATCTACGAGTGTTTGCCATGACCTCGTCAGGATTTTAAGGGAATGTATAAGGAAATGGATAGTGAACAAAACTTCTTGGGAAGTAAGTAAATCTTATGTGTATTCGGAATTTTTCTGTTAAATGATTTGCTCGTACTGCACTCATCATTATTCGAGTCGCGCAGTGAAGACCCATGAGCTCATAACTACTATATTTGCAAAATTTTTCCTTTCTCCATACTTTTCCTTGCAAGAATTTAACCCCATTTTGACCGTATTGCGCATGCTTGGCTGCCATCTTGTCCCAGATTTCTGGCAATGATATCGTTCTGGTCGACATAAATTTTTTTGTGGGAAGCCAAGTTTCCTCGACAACAGTTAAATAGACGCAAAATTCAGATTCAATGAGCTATCCACTGAACTGCAATACAAGGAATTATGGGATGAGATTATTTAACGGTACGTCTCCTTTAAGTTTCCCTTGATAGCTGCAAAATTGGAAACATGATTGTCGAGATATGATGTACGTAACAACAAAAATTCTTACCTGAATGTTACAGAATGGCTTGCTAGTCCTGGCCACGGTGGCATTACATTTTTCATAGTAAATGGTATGAGCCCAGAAGTATCAATACCGTCGCTTGCAACTACTAATGTACTACCGGCCAATAAAAATTCAAAGTTTTGAGAGTCAAACTTCCAAGTTTACCCGCCCACTTTGGATCGTTTTGGTGTCACTCTAATAAGGGAAGCAAAGTGGATCAGCAACGTGTTCGGGCATTTTGTGTTTGGAGTTTTGAAAATCAGAATGAATGAAACTCCTGTTTTTCATCTCGATACCTACTCAACTCTCCAGTGGAAAAACACTAACCGTTACATCTTGCCATTCGGAGGCCCTGCGAACTGTGGGATTTCTTTCATGACATTTTTTTTAATACTACAACGTTTACCGCAGTATTTTCAAGAGCGAAATCTGCGTCTCTTCTCTTGGCACAGGTTTTTTAAAGTTCTTTGCTCTTAGCATTTGCTTCCTCACGTGTAGACTTAAATGTTTGCTTCTTTTCCTCGATGAACCTTTCACTTGGGTTTTCTACGCCTGCATGTCGGAGAAAAAAACCGTCGCTCGTTTTCGGTACTCGACACTCGCCTGCATTTAACATCGTTGGGGCCCGATGTGGAGATCTTTTTTCGTTCAGGAGATTTCAAAATTGATTCAGGGCTTTGCTTGTAATTGCTTTGTGTTGACTTTGTGTGATGCTTCACTGCTATTTACTCTCAGTATTTCCAAGTGCAAGAGCTGTGTCTCTTATCTTGGCTGAGCCGAAAAATCATGTTTGAGACCGGTCTTTTGTGGCCTTCAGAGTCGATTCAAATAGAAAATGAATGTCTTCTTCTGCGAGAGACCGCGCAGACCCTCGATATCCGTCAGAAATTTCTCTATTGATTTCTCATCATTCATTCTGATTTTCAAAAAAGACAAAATGCCCGTGCGCGTTGCCGACTTTTCTTCCCTTCAATTCATTTGAGGAGTAGCGTCAAAACGTTCCAAAGTGGGCGGTAAACTTTGAAGCTTGATTGTCAAGACTTTTAATTTTGGATGACCGGCAAAACATGTTTTTGTAGCGCCGAGTTGGCTATAATCGCCTCATATCCAACAAGCGCGAGTGGAATAATTGTTTTATTAAAAACGCCTCTAAAATATAGAAAACTAGACTACAATAAAAACTAAAAAGCCCAAAAAATCACGCATACGCTCGCCATTTTTGTAAATCATGGTATAACTAGCAATTATTGAATGAGGCTGAGTAGGATATGAAGAATTCTGCAGATCAAGGAGAATGTTATCCACAGAGGCCGAAGGCCGAGATGGATAAAACCCTCCGAGATCTGCAGAAGTCTTCATATCCTACGAAAGCCGAATTGAATAATTGCTTTATTATTCATTCAAAAAATTTCCCCTTTCTTAAAGGAGTTTTGCCATTTCGCTCTTAGTGTTTCTGCTCACCAAAAATAACACGATCTCGTCCCTAGGTTTTCTCGGTCAACGGTTCAATAATCTGCAGCGGGCTGCACTTTTGACGTCATTTTGACGTCATGGGTTCAATAATTTTCAGCGGACTGCATTTTTGACGTCATTGATTCAATATGACGAAGATTCTTTCCAAATCAGTTGGTGAACAGCAGCTGGTTATGGTGAATTATGCGTGTGGTTTTAATCAGAAAAGGGGAAATATTTTGAATGAATAATAATGGCTCACATACCATGATGGCTAAGCCAATCAAAAATCTCGAACTGCATTATCCAATGATCCAGTTTTTAATAATAATAAATACTCAACGCAAGAACAAGATAAAATCCCTTCGAAGTTTTTTAGTTGCAAGACTCAGCAGACTCTCTGGTCTTTTTCAATACGTGAGACATTTAAAATTACCCCCGCGAAAATAAACAATTTGGGCGAAATAAAGCGGTTTTCTTCTCACCGCCTGGATACAATAGAGATTATTCTTCAAGCGCCATGAAGGAAACAACAGTTTGATTAGTTCTTAACTGACTTTATCTTTGCTTACCGCATATATTTTGTTTCATCTATATCAGCTGCATAAATTCTTCACCTCTGGAAAATACAAGAGCCTATAAATTTTACTTAACTGAAAAGTAATAAAAGCTATACTAAACCGTCTACGTCGAACTTCCAACGATCTATTTTCTTCTACTCAGAGTCAATAGGCCTTATATCAAGGTTTTTGACACCATCTTGAAGGGCAGACATTACGACGTTTGTATGGGTTACTGAATTTTGCGCTATTAGTGAATCAAAATGTTAAAATACTAGCTAACGTTTTGATTCACAAATTGTGTAAAATTCGGCCAACGGATTCCCATACAAACACTGTAAACTGACCACTTTGCCTACTCGTCAAGATGGCGTCGAAAACTGTGATAAGACCTAAGGCCGTTGTAAGGAGCTTTCACTAAATAACAGTTATATACAATTATTACTAATATTATCATAAAACTCTCAACATTTCTTCCTCGACCTTCTCTTGCTTTTAGCTATTCAAAAGATAGCAATAGTATCTCTGTGCATGTCCATCTAAATAGCACGGCAATTCCGAGACCGGATTTAAAAAGGCAGGCTGCAAACACAGCCAAAAAAGATCAATCCACATCGGGCCTAAGAGCCACAAGATTGTGGTAATGGTTAAACATTCACGACAGATTTAGCTAATAAACTGCATCTCGAGGAGTTCAAGAAAAAAGCACATAAGAAGAACCGAAATATTCACGGAACACCTACCTTTCTTCATTAACAGTATAATATGTGAAGTTCGCTGGTAAAACGACGCACAAAGCCGCATGCTACGGCAGTCTTAAATCGATTTTATATTAGCTTCTCTCCAGAGTTTTGACCATGAGTTATAATCACCATGATTAACATACACATAAAGTTTGACATCTGCAATCAGGTGTTCTTATAATTAAGGCTCGGAGATCCTGCATAAAGGGTTTTGTCGAGGTTCACTCCCTTAATGGACTCCATGAGCTACAAGCTCCAAAACATTAAAGGACAAAACTGAAAAATTAATATAAACGACTTCAATCACCTCTTGATGACTTTTAACATTAAAATATCACACACATTTAGTGCTGAGGCCGGTTGGGATAAATTTAATAACGCCACTATAAGATTTGGACAATATGGAGCGACAGCTGCAATCAAACATCTCGCAGCGCCCTCCCTGTATTACTAAGCAATATTCAAAATGAACTGTAGAAAAATTTGAATGATCAAATGCTAAGAAATTACATCTGCTGAGTTAGTCAGAAACCATTTTGGCAGGCTAGTTGTGTGGGATTCCCCACACTATGTCAGGGCCGGATATATTTATTTCTTTATTTGTGTACGAGAGCAAAAGTGTTTGTCACGTGGTTTCTACTTGGCGTGTAGCCAGGTGATAAGTCTGGGATTCACTAAGAAGAGAGAGGACCCTTTGAGCGATTGCAAAATTGAGTGTTTTTGTTGTAGTTGTTGTTATTTTTATTTTTGTTTTTGTTTCTGTTGTTGTTGTTTTTAATTTGTGTGTGTGTGTGTGTTTGTGGCGGCCATTACTAAACTATGTTTATTCTGATATTTTTTGGCGAATTTCGACTTGTTTTTGAGATTCGGACGAAGTCTTGAGGTCTGAGCCTTTTGAGATACCCCCTACTGTATTTATTTTTGACGTGCCATTTATTATGAGAAGAATAAACATTCGCCTTAGGTTTGAATATGCACGAAATTCTTGAATGAATAAGAAAAAATCATCAAAATCTCGATGTTTCGACTCTAACTCCGGTGTCAACTCTCATAGAATAATTTCTGCAAAAATTGCACTTGGAACCATGTGATTGTATTCGATATTTGTTCAGAAATGCGAAGCGATTCTAACACAGCACGAAATAGCAACTTTACTGTTCAGTAAAGCCGCCGTAAAGGTACCTTAAATCCTGCATTTACGGAACCTTACGGATCTTTACGACGACGTAAAGCTGAACTTTAAGCATCTTTATCGGTGCGAGCGACTTTCTCACAGAGTTCGTCAACTCTGTTCAACAATCTCTCCATCGTGGAGTCATTCTCTCGCCTTTCTTCTTCCCTGATGGCAACTTGGCGGCGAAGTTCACGGCTCTCCGTATTGCCTCTTGAAGAAGAAGAACGTAATTGTCCGAAAGTGGCACTTCATCGCTTCGGTTCACAGACATTTTGTAAAATCTAACACAGGATCTAACAGCTCGAATCTTCCCGCCGTAATAAGCTCGAAGAAAGCGTCGCTTACTTAGAAATCACATGATCAGATTTAACTAATCAAAACGCCACAATCTTGGAACGAGGCAACCTCGTTTCCAGGGTCCTCTCACCACTTCGAAGTGGAGAGAGGACCCTTGCAACGAGGTTGGAACGAGGCTGAACTCTGCCTTGCTTATGTTCTCGTTGCGACGGCTAAAGAAAACACGAAAAGGAAATCGGGGGGCCTTAAAGGAGATCGATAAACGGGACATTTCCCGAGTTAAGAAGCAAATAATGCTGAATTAGTTTGTTTTTATTTCTGTGACAACGATCAGAAAACAACAATAAGTTAAGTTAAAATATCTGGGTTGTTACTTAACTCGATCTTAGATATCATTTAAATAATGAAAAACTTAATTTGCAAATACCTGTGTCTTGACTTCATGTTCAGAAGTTCATGGCTTTGCCAACACTTACTTCAGCAATGGGA